>PVLC010002400.1:21905-115798 GCA_004027655.1 Graphiurus murinus | reverse complement strand
TTTTTTTTTTTTTTTTTTTTTTTTTTTTTTTTTTTTTTTTTTTTTTTTTTTTTTTTTTGAGATGTCTACTTTGGAATACCAAGGATTACAAGCCTGTAAAAGATTTGCACCTGTTTTTCCCCAAATGATTTTTCTAAAGTATCTCAGATCTTTTCACTACTATAATCCAAATGCAAGTTTTTGATTATTGAAACATCTCTAAGTCTTAGGGTTAGATAGCTCAGTCAGTGACTCTACATTAGTCTTAGAAGTACACACCTCACCTACAGCCCACAACCCACCACCTACACAGTCTCTGGGGCAACTAGAGACAAGTCCAACTATAGGATAAGAATAAGGTACTCTCTCTCTTTTGATTTTATTGAGAATCAGTCCTTTTGCTCCATTGTCTGAAGCTTTCTAAATATTTGAGGAAGAACTTCTCTAATCAAAAGGATTGTTTTATTTTAATTCTTTTCAACAGAACAAAAGCAATATTCCATTGTAAATCTAATCCCAACTTCTTTTTCACTTGCCAAAGAGCAAATTTTCCCCTATCTGTAGACTAGGAATCAGAATAGATTGTTCAATAAAGAAGTTTGAAGTAATTTGTTTGAGTATATTATATAGTCTCCCTTACAGCTTGACTTTCAATGTTAGTGGAAGAGCTGGATTTAGATCACTGTATGAATGGGCAAGTTCTGCTGTAACAAACTACAGGAAACTGAGTGGCTTCCCAGGCAGATACTTACTTTCTTGCAGTTTTGTATGCTGAAGGTCCAAGAGCAAAGGGTAGAACAAGTTCAATTTCTTCTGAAACCTCTCCTTGGCTGTCACGTCACAACCTTCTTGCTGAATCTGCAGATGGACTTCCCTCTGTGCTCATGCACTTCTGGGTCCTTTCTGTTTCCAAATTTCCTCTTCTTATAAAGACACAATTCATATTAAATTAGCTCCACCCCTAACATCCTCATTTTAACTCCCTCACATCTTTGAAGACCCTATCTTTAAGTGCAGTAACATTCTGAGTACTAAGCGTTAGGGCTTCAATATGAACTTTGTGTGTGTGTGTAGGGGAGGGGGCACAGTGCAGCCCATAATAATCACTGATGGGTATTAGGAGTACACAACTAGGAAAAATATGCCATATCACAAAGCAGAGGGTAAGTTCTGCACAGAAGCAATTATCTCAGAACCCAGAGGTTCCAGAGGTGGAGTAGACATGGAAATTCCACAAAGCATTACCCAGATGTCTAAATGAAGAAAGTAGACTGCACAGATAGATGCTGAGGTACTGTTTAGGAGAACTGCACACTATGAGCAAAAAGGGACCATGAGAGGTTTCCTTATTAAGAAAATTAAGAGCTGGCTTTCCCTCCTCCCTTTGATACTGGGAATGATTGAACACAGGGGTGTTGTACCTTCCCCACCCCTTTTTATTTTTTATTTTGAAACAGAGTCTCATTACTTTGCTGAGGGTCTTACTAAGTTGCTGACCTGGTCTATACCTGTGATCTTCTCCTGTCTCAGCCCCCCAAGTACAAGAATTATAAGCATGTACCAGCACACTTAGCAAGAGCTGGCTTTTGATGGGGATGAAGATCATGGACTTTCTGGATGATGGAAAATATTATCTCAGAGAAGAAAGTTCAGCATAGACAAGGGCTGTGCCTCAGATATAAATGCTGGAATATAAATGGCAAGAAAACAGGTGTGATATTTACTTGGTTCTTTTTAGATCTTCCTCTTTGCAACTCACTTTGATAGGTAAAATCCTTTCATCAGTAACAGAAAATGTTATTAGAGCACTTGTAACTGAATTTGCATGAAGTCTAAGCGTTTGTTTTTTGAAGAGAAAAATAAATCCCCTCACCATGGATATTTTTAATACCAGTCAAAATCTATAGGCATGTCTCAAGGGTATCTGATGTCATAAAATCTTAGCACTTAGATATCTCATGGATGACTTTCATCTGGGAAAAGGTTTTGTAAGATTTCCATGTCTACTTCAACTCTTGAACCCTTGGATTCTGTGACAATTGCATCTATGTAGAGCATATCCTCTGCTTTCTGATGTGGTGCTTTTTTAAGCCCCTGTGGACACACCAGACCAATGGATAATAAAGGAGTTCGGATCCAAGATCCGTGGAAGAGACAAAAGTAGAACTGTGGCTAGCTCCCTGTTGGCATAACCCAGGACCCATAGCCGGTCTCATGCCCACAGAAGTCCCAAGCAAGGCAGCTGTTGGATATATCCAAGGACAAAAATGTTTGAGAAATTTTTGCCTAATGATCAATGTGCCTAAGCATCTTAGACTATTCTGTTGATTGTAAATGAAATACCACAGTTTTTTTGCCCAATTTCTACTTGATTTATATGATTTTAAAAATGATTTATCTTAACACTATGTTTTTGTTTACGTATATTACTAATATTTTTTCTAGTGTTTTTTTAAAGAAAAGAGAATGTTCTTTTAAAATCAAAATTGAACTTGATTTTTAACTTTTTTCCACATAAAAATACACATATTATTTAAAATATACCAAACAACACAGCAGAATATAAAAAAGGAAACAAAATCATGTGAAAAATCTTGCTATGAATTAGCCATTGTGACTATTATTTTTAATGTCTCCCTGTGATTAGGTATTTATACAACTTTATATAACAGAAATCATAATGTACCAGTTAATTGGCAACCTTCTTTTGCCACTTAATAATATGCTATGTATACTTTTTATCTCAGTATATTTAGATCTGCTTTATTATTTTAATGGCTGTGTGGTACTCCTTTGTGTGACTAAAACAATAATTTTTTAAGCACTGATTTCTTTTTGATGGACATTGGAATTGTTTCCTTTTTTTTTGCTATTTTAAATAGGCTTTAATTAACATCCTTTGGTACCATCGTACACTGTCTCTATTATATTCTTTGGATAAATTCTTAAAATCTAGAGACATTCTTTTTTTTTTTTTTTTTGTACTGGGGATTGAACTCAGGGGCATTCTACCTCCGAGCTCTACCGCCAGCCCTATTTTATATTCTTTATTTTCAAACAGGGTCTCACTAAGTTGTGGAGGGCCTCAATAAGTAATAGAGACATTCTTGAAATGGTTCTTAGTGGATAATCGCAATACAATTATCCCCAAATCTATTAGCATTTTCCTTTTAATCAATCTGTGTAGAATATGTGTAGCTCTTTGGGGTTGACTTTCTCTTTCATCTTTAAAGATGGTGCAGTATAGCCCTTATCCTCAGACTTTCTATGTTGGTTGGAAGGTGGAACATACAATTGCTATTTGTATGTCTATATTCTAGTTGACAGGGATTTTACTAATGGGTAGGAATGATAAAAACCCTTTTGATAGCTAGAGAATTACAAGATCACTGTGGGACTGATGAGTCTTAAAAGAAGGATAGAATCCAAATGAAGCATTGCAGGGAGGGAATTCTGGGAAGAAAATGGGCAAAATAATTATAATGTGCTTGGTGTGAGGGGATAAAAGAAGGGAAGTAGTGATGAAAATGTCAATATATTTCCCTTTTTACTTCTCCAGACATGTCTTTCTTTATTTAATCTACTCAACATCCAGAGAATGTCTTTCAATTCTTTGTACAGAGTGGGTTCTTTACTACCTTTCCTTAAATTATGTTCTTTGTCCTATGCCTAGAACAGCGCTTTCCTCTCATCCCTCTCTTCTTACAATATACAGCTTTCACTTGACTAAGGAGTACTTGCTCAAGTGCTCATCTTATGATCAACTTGGGAGGACTCTCTCACTCTCTCACTGGGGAACCTTCCCTGAATCACTCAGAATGAGTTAGGTGAATTTCATTGAATTTAAACATTTCCTTTGAATTGTCTCTTTTCCTCCATTCAAAGATGATGCCCTTGAGTTTAAGCAACTAACTGTATCTGTTCTATTCATCCTCATATCATTAGAGTTTAATCCTGTCTTGGCAACTTGAGGGTGTGTATTACTTTTTTTAATGAATGAATGAAAATGCAGGTGACAAGATTGTACTTCTGAAGTGCACACTTGTGATCCGGTATTAAAAATGAAGATGAAGAATCTCTGCTGTGGAGAGAATTAGAGGCAGGGAATGGAATGTTTGAAAATAATTTGGCTTTGGGCCAGGGACATAGCCCAGTGGTAAAATATTTGCCTAGCATGCACAAGACCCTGGGTTCAAACCCTAGCACTGCAATAATAGTAATAGTAATAGTAATAATAATAATAATAATAATAATGAAGCAAGGTGTGGTGGCACACCCCTATAATGCCAGTACTTGAGAGTCTGAGATAAGAGTATTGTAGGTTTGTGGCCAGCTGCAGAAACTTAGTGACACCCTCAGCAACTAAGTGAGATCCTGTTTTGAAATAAATAAAATAGGGTTGGGGATGTCGATCAAAGGTAGAATGTCCTTGGGTTCAATCCTCCAGTACCTAATAATAATAATAGTAATAGTAGTAATGATCTAGAAGAGCCTTTTCCAAAATAGCACCTTATGGAAAAAAATTATTTTAGAATGTAATAAACAGACACCCAAAGACATCTTAATTTGAGAAACACCACCTACAAAATCTCCTTGGTGGCAATTTATTGTATCCATTAACATATTAGACCATCTGAGGATTCCTACAAAAAGGAGCATTGTTCATCTTTTAACATTTTTTAAAAATTATTTTTGTGTCAAACAACACAAAAATACTTTCTTAAGGCATATCTGTTATGGTTTGTAGCTTAAATGCCTTTCAAAGTTATATATATATGTTAGAAATAAGTTTTCATGACATTGTAAGTAAAGGCATTCATAAATTGCTTGGCAAAACAATTTTTTTTTTTTTGCAAAAATAGGTGTTGCCACCATATGGAGCCAGCTATGTGAGTGGACCTGGCAGGAAGCCCACTTGGGTTTTTATTTCTAACACAAATTTGTGTGGTTTCAGAGTCTCACACAATTGGCTAGTTTGTCTAGAAGAGGCTGCTGGGAGAGGGGTTAGCATTTGAAAATTTTTGAGAAATGCTAACTAACAAATGGAAGAGAGCTTTTACAAGGTTACAAAATTGTGGCTTTACAAAATGGAGTTTACATTAAGCTAATCCTTTGATAGGAAAGATTTGATTATATTCTCACATATGCTAAAAGGCTTGGTTACCATCCTATGGTGCTATTGGGAAGTAATAGAACCTTTAAGAGGTGAAGTTAAGTGGAAGGAAGTTAAGTCACAGGAGGCGGGCCCTTGGAGGGGATTTGAGGTCCTAGCCCCTTCCTCCCTCTGATTTTGACTTTTGGCTATAAGAGGTGAGTAGCTTGTTTCACCAAGTGCTCCCTGACTTGATGGTCTGGTCTGCCTTGCCATGTCTCAAGCTGATTTTCTGTTATCCCCCCCCCCCCCGCCCGGTGACTAAAAGCTAAGATAATATTTATTTGTTGCAGAGTAAGAAACATTGTTTTAAGTCAGAGAGCAAATTTCTGTGATTATTCAAGACTAATGTATTTGGTATCACTTGCAAATATGCTTCATAGTGCTATTGTGGTCTTGTGTGTTTTGATTACAATTAACCTGCTTATTTTAATTTATTAAAAACCTATCCAAGACTCACCAGTTTAAGATAAATCTATGGAGACTATAAGTCTAAGTTAAAGTGTACTTATGATAAAATGTATGTTTATTATTCTTTGGGACACATGAGACACAGATATATTAAAATGAAGAGATGCCTCTAAATTGCTTTAAAAAAAGATGTAAAAATCATTTAAGATTGGCACACTGTTTGCAAACAACTATGAGATTTCTATTTTTTTTAAGTGCCTCAAATGTGTTTTCCTAAGGAGAATAAATATTCCCAGTGAACTTCTACTTATCCTCCTAATTTGCTCATCTCTAAAATTCTATAAGTCAATGAATTTCAAATTGGCAGAGTTTGAATTAATGTGATTTAGATCATAGATCAAGGACTTAGCATTTTAAATGAAAATACATTTTCTATTGTTCTACCATGGCAGTGTTTTGTGAAGTGTACAAAGCACCCTTCATATGAGTAAGCACCTCAAAGAATTACCTATTCCATTCATTTTCAGACTTTTTTTGAGAGAAAATTCCTGCTGCTATAAAGATTTTCATGTGTAAAAAATCCCAAAATATAAGAACAGAAAAAAAGATTGTTTCAAACTAGGGATCATCACCACTAAACAATAGCCCAAAGCTAAGATGTAGGAAAGTTTTAAAATTTTCTATAAATATATCTTAAGAATAAAAACTACTGTATATATAAAATATACAGAGAATAAGACATTGCAGTCAAAGCAAACATATAATGAGTTTCAAATTACAGATTTACCACATACTGACTCTGTAACCTTGGGCATTTCCAACTATAAAATTGGGAAAAGTAGCATTACCTCCTCATTTTGGTTGTAGTGATAGTTGAAATAGTTAATAGAAAGCACTTAGGTACACAGAAAGTGCTCAAGGAATGTTGTTTTCAGTGTAAAACTTAGTTTAGTCCTGTTTTCAGCCATTCTAAGAGACAAGCACATTATTCATATCTGAGTTTCAGTACACTATGATGTATTTTGTATATATTGTGGCTATTCAATGTTGATTCACTATTAGTTGATTTATCATACTTACTGATTTGCTAGTATTTAGTTGCTTACATCTCTAAAATTTATTTTCCTGTTTTTTTACCATCTCTCTGTTTCCTAGATAATTTCATTTTTATTCCTTTATCTCCCCATAATATTATTAATTTATTTCTCCTGGCTTAGTAAATTATTTATAAATAGATTATTATTATTATTATTATTATTATTATTATTATTATTTTAATAACAAAATTCTCGGTTGACAATGTCTTTTTTTTTCTCTACTTACTTGGTCCTATTCTCTGGTCTGATTCTTTAGTTAGCATCTGTCTATCACTCCTACAGCTTCTTATTTTAGTTATGTTTTGTTTTTCCAAGAGGAATAAAGAAAATATTTTTGTCTTCTCTGTGGAAATGTACCATCCAGTGAAGGATAATGGTAAAAGAATAAACTTTGTACATAAACTAACCTAGGGTCCTCATCCCTGTTCTCTACCTCACTAGCTCCACCCACCTGGGCAGGTTGGCTCTCCACTGGGAACCTCAAGTTCCTCCCCATGCATTGAGAAGGCTGGGGCTAACTTATAGAATGGAGAAGATGAGAAGACATGGGTCTAGAAAATAAAGAATCTGTAGACATTGACTCTACCATTGTCATGTATCTGCTTTAATACAACTTATCGTGCAGTTAGCAAATCAAATACCACAATTTATTTCAATATTTAATTTTTTTGCAAATCACGAAGATGCTTAATCATCTCATCTAATTTGAAGCTGGCGAACTTCAGAATCTTCTCTCATTTCAGTTGATGCAGCATTACTGCATTTGTTTTCGGCATATCAAGCATATCATATTAACTTTGAATTTTAAAAGATCCCAATTTGTAGATCACAGTCAGTGAAGGCCTCCACATTTGATGATTTGCCAACATTTTAAATAAAGATATTTTGAAGAGTATGAAAAGTACAAGGCATCGTATAGATACACAATCTAATTTTAACCTCCATTAGCATTATATATGAAGTGCGGTTCAGGATAAATAAACAAGCAGATTTTATATGTGTCTATCACATCTTCTCTTTCCTCCTTATATAAAAACCTAACAAAGTTAGAGCCAAAGAAACTAGACTTTGGGAAGACAAATGGTTTCTGTGAGACAGGTCACAGTCATTCAGTAAGAGGCTTTTTCAGATTTGCATTTGCTGGAGAGGCTACAAATCCTGTTGGAGTAGAAGAAACAGATTTTGGAAGGTTACCATTCAAGGTTCAAATCATCTTTGCCATATACTGGCTTTTTAACTGTTGGCAAGCATATTGGCCTCTGTGATGGTCAGGTTTTTCATGGATATACTAGCACCTACTTTATATGGTTCTTAAAAAGAATGAGTGAGAATGAGTAAGATAACATACTAGCCATAGTGTGACACTCTGCTATAGATCAAATAGTCACACACTCTGTAACATTTTGGTCAGCGACTGAACACATGTATGATAGGATATAGCATATAGCCTAGGTGTGTACAGTCTACACCATCGAGGTTTGTGTAAGAATGCTCTATGGTATTCATGCAGTAGTGAATTGCCTAAAGGCACATTTCTCAGAACATATCCCGGTTAAGTGATGTGTGACTATATTCCATTTCTCACAGCTCCTAACTATGTGCCAGGAGAGCATGTAAAAAAATAAAATAAAAAGAATGACTAAGTAGTAGCCTCTGCCCTCCCTGAGGTCTCACAGCTGCTGAGAGAGTGGAACAAGGCAGAGGAACCAGGGCAATAGTGACAGATGCCCCATCTGGGGCTGAACCTGTGTGCTCATTGTAGATATCAGCAGAATTTGGACTTCACAAATTCGATTTGTTTGTGTAATTTCTAGTCCTACTACCTCATAGCTCTGCAAGTTTAATCAAGTTCCTTAACCTTTCTGAGCTTTAGTTTCTTCATTTATAAGATATAATAATAAGGATAATAGAAATACACGCACATTAGTCAGTTTTCAATTACTATAAAAAGTGTCTGAGATAATCAGCTGATAAAGTGACTAGGTTTACCTTGTTGCACAATTAGGGAAGCTTTAGTGAATGATTGGTTGGCTAGTTGCTTTTGGGTTTATTGCGAGGAAGCCCATCATGGCTGTTGCCTGTGGCAAAACCATTCAGCTCATTACTGGGATGTGAAAGAGAGGAAGAAAAATGGGCTGGGGCCCCACATTGCTCTTTGAGTTCATGCCCCTAATGACCATAAGAAAGCCTTCTAGGCCCTATCTCTTAAAGTTTTCACCCCATTTCAATAGCACCAAGCTGGGGACCAAGCCTTGAATCCATGGGCCTTGGGGAGGCACTTAGCCAATCCACAGCAACATACATTGTACATTTATATGAAAAGTAGAAAGACACAGTAGAGTTAGATATTATTACCACTTAATATTGATTGTGCCGCAAAACAAAAGACAAACTTCAGTCACTTTCTTTTAATTCTTTCTTCCTGTTATCAGTAATAACAGGAGAGCTCATAAGAAAGTTAAGCAAGCATAGACAGGAATGATTATTATTAGATTCCATCTTTTTCACACACTCAGGCGATGGGTTCTCACTGAGCACCACACTGAGGCCACTGAAGTTGATATTAATAAGAAGAATAATGACCCTCTGCAGCTCAGAGAAGGGGAGACTCATCAGTTTTTCCATGTTCTTCTCCAGGAGGCTCATGCCGCCTCCCCTTAGCGCTCAGGAGATTAGATATCTCCACCCCTGTGGCAGAGTCTACATTATTGTGGTATCTATAATCACACTACGGTGATATTCCAATATTTTACTCTAATTAATGTCATCCTAAAGGGTGTGCTGTGATGAATATATGTAAATATCTCATGAATTTGACCATGCTATCAGCTGCTCTGAACTCTGGCTTCAAGGAGTCAATGTGAACTAATTGAATAGCAGAAAAACTCATAATTTAGCAACTGTTAAGAAACTTAAAGTATCCCATAAACTCTGAAGCTGGGTCACTAGGCATGGTAAACTGTAGAACAAAATGTGAAATAAGTCTCCAGTCTCCTCAGGCATTCCCCATACCAGCTAAAGGTATAAATGGAAGGAAGGACACAATACAACTTTGGAAGTAACTCCCAAGGACCCCAATCTAAAACATACTATGCAGAACCTCACCCAGGGCTCTGTAAGTACTTGATAACCACAAGAAAAACCCTGGAAGGTCACAAAAGAAATGAATAGGACTCCTGTGTGTTCTTTTTGTATTTTTATGTAACCTGGGGAAGTGTCGTGGATTCTGTCTCTTATCTTAGAGGGCTAAGAGTCTTGTCTTCTCTCTCCCCTAAATCTGGGCCTTCATCAAGTCCCATTTAGGTTACTGAAACTATGTTTAGCTTGTCTTGCTGAGACTGTCTCTCTCCACTGCACACATCTGCCAGACTGGTCTCTCCCGAAGACATGGCTCTGTGCATACTCCTCTCTTGAAAGTGTCATCATATGAGTGTCTGAGGAAGTCTCCAAAGCGGAGGAGACCTGGACTTGGACCTTCCGGGTTCATGACCATGCTGCAGAAAAGAATTTGAAGATGCAACAGGTATGAGTAGTGGAGCAAGAATTTCATATAAAGGGAAAGTAGGCAACTAGAGGTGGAGTTCAGGTGATCTCAAAGAGGGAGTCACATTGTCCTGTTGTCGGGCTTTTATCCTTTTTCAAATACATTTATTAGTGCATTACACTCTCATATCATAATGTGGTTTATAGTGATAGGGACATATATGCGCACAGCACTTGGTGGGCTTTCCCCTGGCTTCCTCCCCACCTCCCCCTTCTCCATATAGAATATTGAGATTGGCATTGTTATTCTCACATATATTCATAAGGTCAATGGAAGTGCTTCCTTCATTGATTCTCCATCTATCCCTGACCCCACGGTTTTAACAATTGTAAAGGGACAGTAGTTTTAACAATTGTAAAGGGCCAGTAGTGATAAAGAGGTGACAAGTGGCTTCAGGGCAGGGTTATGCAGTTTAGCATCAGAGAGAGAGAGGAGAGAGAGAGAGAGAGAGAGAGAGAGAGAGAGAGAGAGAGAGAGAGAGAGAAAGAGAGAATATGTATGTGTTTGCAAGTTCTTCTATCATATTTTAAGCATGCTACTTTCTACATCATGAGTCTTTCTTTTTTCTTTCTTAATTTTTTTTTTTTGGTATTGGGGATTGGATCCAGGGTCATTCTACTCCTGAACTACACCCCAATCCTTTTTATTTTTTTGTTTTGAAATAGAGTCTCACCAGGTTGGTGAGAGTCTTCCTACATTGCTAATTGCTGAGGCTATCCTAGAACCTGTGATCCTCGTGTCTTGGCCTCCCAACTACTGAGATTTTAGGCATGCACCACCAAGCCTGGCTTATTGGTAGTATTTTAAATATCCATCTGGGGTATGAGTCTTACTACTATAATGCAGTGAGGCTGTTTTCTCTCTCACTCATGTTTTTAATGCACATTCTCCCTAAAGGAGTGGTTCTTCTAGAGGCCTTCTGGTTATCTTGCAGTTTTGTTACTTTTTCTTCAGCCAGTCAGCAAACTGTGGACAAGAATGTGGGAACAAGGTCATAGGATGCTTTGTTCACAAGTTGTTTGTTCTGTATTTCAATCCTTTAGAAGCATTTCTCTCTTGAGGATCAGTGTATCTCTCTCTGTATCCTTAAATTCAACATCCTCTTTATATCTCTAACTCCCTATCTCAAAAGGACTCTGAAATGCTCTGACATAGCTCCTACCTGGTCAGGTAATATGTAGATGAGTGTAAGATCAAAAACAAAATTATAGGAATGAAGCATTGTGGTAATAATTATTCCAAGTAGGAAAAAATCCAACTTCAAAGGACTAAAATGAAACAAATGCACAAAATTTATTGGCTACCTTGAAAATCTCAGCAGCACATTTGGCTTTTGGTGCACCAGGCAAGCATGATAGGAGGGTCTGGTTTCTTTTCATATATTGGCCTCATTTTCCTCCATGGATTGGTAGCATTTTCAGACAGTCCCTCCCCCCCCCCCCCGCCAAGGTTTTACAGATAGTTAATAGCAGTCCTGGGTGTATTCTCCCCCAGAAGAAATAGGAAAATCTTTTTTCTGATGATACTCACAGAAACTCTGACATTTTCTGTCATTGGACAGTTTTGGGTACATGTCCACCCCTGAACCAGAGGAAAGGAATTCACCAATGGACTTAGACCTAAAATTCTCACTCCATTCCCACCATGCCCCTAGAGTTGGTAGAGACTCAAAACACTGCTGCTTTGGTGAACTGAACCCCTTCATGATGATCAAGTATTATTACTTGAAACAGATCGAATGCTTCATTACCAAGGGTGCCAAACATTGGTGTGTATTGTGCATTTCACCCAAACCCCTCTGTGTAGTTTTAGCAGATTTTAAAATGTTGGGGATGTGTACATTTAGGTAGATATGCGAATATCAGACAATGCAAAACATGTCACTTGCTACAAGCTCTTTCTAAAAGAGGTTAAAAATGCACAAAATATCCCTTTGGCTTCTTAGAAAAAGTGTATAAAAAACTGCCTAAGAAGAAATTGGAAGAAACCACAGAAAAACTCTCATATACATTGGAAAGAGAGAAGGAAGGAAGGAAGGAAGGAAGGAAGGAAGGAAGGAAGGAATGAAAGGAGAGAGGGAAACAAGGAAAGAAGGAAGGAAGGAGAAGGAAGGAATGAAGGCAGAGGGAAGCTGGAAGCAGACAAGGAAGGAAGGAGAAGGAGGAGGAGACTATAGTTTAAATGTGTGTATGTAATTCAAGAAAATGTTTTGAAAAGGAATTAAATATCTAAAACTTTTCCTTATTTCAAAAAGACTAAGTGTATATATTTTTCTAATCCTTGCCATTTTTGCTCAATGAGGCACATTCTTTCATACCTCAGAGGAACTGCATATGGGGGAGGGGGGAAAGGAAAGGAAACCTTGATTGCATGTTTCTGATGAGAACCAATGCTCTTAGACAAATGGAGGAGCCTGTAGACACCCTCTGCAGACTGGTTAGCTCTGTGTGTGTCCCCTAAGGTGATTAGTCTCTGAATATCATATTCCCCACATCCTTTTGTCCTTACATGTTGATGTGTGTATGGAACTAATCACATCCTAATAGCAATGCTGATGATTATAGAGCAGATTATGATTTTTTAAAACTCCCCTCTAGGTGAAAGTTGTCATCCTTTGTCATTTCTGTCAGATTTCCTATCTTCTCCCATGTAGGAGTCTATCTTGCTGGTATAGCCTACCTGATGTGGACTGTGTACAGTTGGATGTGAAAGCATCAGTCTCCAGCTAGCTCCACTTGAAGTATTGCCATTCTACTGTGGCAGGAGATGCTTTAAATCAAAGGAGCAGAGAGCACCATAGAGGGAAAACACTGCTATTCCTAGAAGTGTGTATTCCTGTAGACACTGCTTGGAAGCCAGCTCTTTACCTCCAAAATTTTGATTTCCTGACAGTGCTTAAATAGGACTTTTCATCATTTGTAGGGAATTGGGGTGGTGGGAGATGATGGGACCATGGGATATGGTGCAGGGTACTCTTGCCACAGGAGTAGCAGGGCAGGAAGGAAGAACAGAGAACATCTTCAGGAATGGTTCAGGAATGGAATGGAGACTGGCATCCATGCTCAGCTAAAGCAAAGGTATCATACGAGAGGATACATGGAGCGTGTATTTCGGAGCAGAGGTTGGCAAACTTTATCCCCTGGGAAAATCTGGCCTGTCACCTGTATTTTGCACAACCTGTGAGCTAAGAATTATTTTTATGCTTTTAAATATTTATAAAAAAAACAAACATTTTATGACACACACATAAAAATATATATGAAATTCAAATTCACATGTCCAGAATCAGAATTCTCTTCGCACACAGTCACTCTCAGCTCAGCCACTTATGTGTGGTCTAGAACTGCTTTCTTGCTGCAACTTCAGGGTAGAGTAATTGTGTCCTATGAACTATGCATCCATACTGGGCTTTTACTAAAACAAAACAAACAAACAACAACAAAGAAAAACGAACTCAACCCAGGGTCCAGGAGAAAGAAAAGATGTATGAAGAAACAATGGATAAAAACTAAAGGTTTAGATGTACTCTATATTGTTTTTTGAAGTTTTAAAACTACTTGGTAGAAGTGACTTTGTTCATAAATAACTCCGTACCATTTAAATAGTGATTTTAAAAAATCCCAGCCTTTTTATTTTCTGTTATAGACATAGAAGAGTTTGAAGAGATTGTTTCTAGTTTAGAATGAAGGAGTCCGATTACATCTAGCTGGAACTTCTATCTTTATGGTAGAAAAGATAAAGTATCCTTAAAAATGGATCTTTAACCATGTTATTTTCATCTTGTGAGTGGGAATTAGAACTAAGAAGATCCTCCTATGCTCCCAAGTAGAATACATCTAGTTCTCTGAACTTTGGGAACCCTTGATTCTTTGTGCCATGGATTCTGGCTAGATAGAGGAAGTACTTATGTTCTGAAATATATGAACATAGGAAGTCTGCAAGAGCTAATTAGTATAGATTTTGGACAGATGCACAGCTATCAGGTTTTTTTTTTTTTTTTTTTTTTTTTTTTTTTTTTTTTTTTTTTTTTTTTTTTTTTTTTTTTTTTTTTTTTTTTTTTTTTTTTTTTTTTTTTTTTTTTTTTTTTTTTTTTTTTTTTTTTTTTTTTTTGCGGTACTGGGGATTGAACTCAGGGGCATTCTACCTCCAAGCTATAACCTCAGCCCTATTTTTTATTCTTTATTTTGAAACCGAGTCTCACTAAGTTGCAATGTGCCTCACTAGGTAGAGCTATCAGGTTTTAAGTGAGTCAATTTTAGCTCTTGGTTCACAAATATTATTTAGGTTTTAAGGGGGGAAGCCAGATGCCGTGTCCATCAGCATATTTATTTTAAGGCCAGCACAAGAGCTAATACTCACTTTTTTTTTTTTTTTTTTTTTTTAGTCATAGTAAGAAAGTTATAGAACTATTCCTATTTGAAGTGAAGGGAATTTCAAGCAAATAGATATTGCATGTGTCTCTCTTCAGCACATATATTTTCACTGATTATGGATATAAACAGTTTTACCCAAATGGACTTCCTCAGAGTTGATATCTATATAAAGACTTTTTATGTTCTCTTGGCTTATTTTTAAAGGACCATTTAATTTTAGTACAGGAACACACACAAAAATTGTTTAAGTCAATCATTTACAATTTTTATGAGAGACTTTCTAATTGTTTGTCAATTAATGCTCCTGGCCTCAAGGTTTTGTACTCTAATAAGAGGGACATAAATAAGTGGCTTAAAATTAGTAATCCAAAGAGAAATGTGAACAGACTCCTTTATTTTAATCAGAAGATTGTTAATGGTTCTTACTGTCTTAAAATTTAAAACTACAAGAACAATGAAAATTCCCAATCATAATATCAGAAATAATTATTGATATACTTAGTTTTATATATTACTCATGAGTATACAGGAAGTATGGGAATATCTGTCTTAGCAATTTAAATTTTTATTAAACTTAAATGTAGAGAGGATGTGAATCTCAGGATTACTAAGTAAACAGTACAATGCATGATGCAATTCAATTATCAAATGTAATTATCGAAAAATACAGCTGTGAGACAGGTGTGATGGCGCACGCTTGTAATCCCAGTACTTGGTAGGCTGAGACTGGATGATCCAGGTTCGCAGCCACCCTCAGCTACTTAGTGAGGCCCTCTGCATCTTAGTGAGACCCTGTTTTAAAATAAAGAGTTAAAAATAGGGCTGGGGGTGTAGCTCAGAGGTAGAATGTCCCTGGGTTGAACCCCCAGTACCACACACACACACACACACACACACACACACACACACAAATATATATGTATATATATATATTTATATATACTTATATATATATATATATATATCTGGAATAAACATCAAGTCATTGTCTCACGGAAAGTGAGAATTTTAACCTTGTAGTCAATAGCCATGCTTTTTCAAATGTGCAAATATTTGTGAATGGATTTAAACATATCAATATTTTACTTTGGGGAAAATCTACAAAAGTTAATAATAAAAAGGCACGTTGAGTTTTGATAATAACAGTATGAACACTGGAGTACTACCAGATAAAAGAGAAGGGATATATACCCAGACAAGTTCCATTTATGCTACAAAATAAAATATATGTGAAAGGAGTACTGATAATTCAACCATGAGAGTATAAATCAAGGTAATCTTTGTGACCATCTGTAAGAAAAGTAGAATATGGAATTGGCCCACACAGGTAAGTAATTCACTTTAAGAAAAACAAAACCTTTTTTTCTAAATCAAGTGGTGGCAAACTATAGCTCATGAGCCAAATCTGGTCCACTTACTGTTGTTGTAAATAAAATTTAGCTGGCACACAGCCATGTCCATTGCTTAATGTGTTGCATATGGCTGCTTTCACATTACATAGCAGAGTTGAATAGTCACAAGGAAGATCTTACGGCCTGGAAAGACGAAAATATTTATAATCTGGCTCTTTACAGAAAAGATTTGGTGATTTCTTCTCTAAAATATCCAGGTAGCTTTGTTTACTTTCTATTTTTTTTATTTATTGGTGCATTGTACATCTTGATGAGGTACAGGAGGGTAGAGGCATACATGCACACATCACTCATTTAGCCCTTCCCCAATTCCCATCCCATTACCACCCCCTTCCCTTCTTCTCCTGCCCAGCACAGTGATTGCCTTTGATAAGTTTGTGAATGTACTTCATTGGCATTGGGGTATTTCCCTCTTCCTCTCCCATCTCCCTCAGGTTGCCTTCTTCATTCATCTAAGATTTGAGAAAGGTTTGGCTTTCTGTATTTCTATGTGTTATTGAAAATTTTGATTTATCAGCTTCAATTTCTTTTCGATCATCCATAGTTAGTGCCAATAATTCTCACCATCTTGGGATTCACCGAAATATTATTAAGAATTAATCAGGAAAAGAAATCTGTTTCAAAAATGAGCAAAGAATAGAAAGAGGCAATTCAAAAATGAGAAAAAGATAATGGTTATCAAATTCATGGAGAAATTCTCAACATCATTAGAAATCAGAAGATGCAAATGAAACATGGGGAAACCCAACTATATCCATTAATTAGATAGACAAAAATAAAGAAAGCTGGACTTATCAAGTATTGGTGAGGTTATAGGCAAACCGGAACTTTCTTTTCTGACTAATATATTTGAGCAATATATTGATGATGTAAGCTAGAGGCAATGACTAGATTTTAGTCTCTTTGTACTCTGAATCTCAGAAAAATGAAATATATCATATAAGTACCTAGCCAGAAAAACAATATCTTTAACAGGTCTATAAAGCACAGGCTGGTATGTTCATAGACCACAAAAAAAGCCACAAACACCAACACCCCCCCACAAAAAAAATACAAACAAGTAAACTTAATTCTAGATTATCCTAAAATGAATGTAATTTTAATGAACTCATCAGGAGGTCTCTATTCTAATATCAGCTCAGAAAATACATAATTTTTTCATTTTTAATATCACTATTTTATCAGGAGCATTTGCCTTTTGCAGAATAATTAGTAACAAATTTTTAAAATCCTGACTATAAAGTCATTAATGACCAGAATGCATCATCTCCTGTGACAGAATTTATTCCCTTTTCACAGTAAATATTCTTTAAATTTAATCTTTTCACCTATCTCTTTCCATAAAAAGTGACCTATACATTTAATAAAAGTTATTCTTTGATTGGGAGAAAACTCCAGTCTCATTGCTTAATCCCCTTTCTGTTGTCCATTTGAAGCTTTTAAGTCTCTCCTACGATTATTCTGCATGTTCCTTTGGAAGGCAGGAAAAAGAAGGGTTTTTTCCCTTGATATGCTGTTATAGCACAATAAAAAAGACTATATTCCTCCTGCCTTCATATTTATTTAAAATAAACTTTCTAGGTATGTCCCAAAGTAAAACAATCATGGATGATGCATTCTACATGTTTCCATCTAATTTGCAAAGTACCCCATGTACACAAGCACACACAGGATCCTTCGGATAGATTTACACAGTTTCACATAGGCATAAGAGTGGAGTTGGGTCAAAGGCAAGAAATTCACTGGCTCATATTCCTTAATTTCAAGGGCAATCTGCTTTCAGTAACCTTCTCACTTCCTAATGATTATGTTATGTGTTGGTGTTCTTCTGAAACGACCCTCCTGCCGGTTACCCGTGGTGAACTCTGCCTTTTTCACGGTATGCAGCAGATTATTGGTTTGACACTGTTAAAAGCAAGAACTAATGTCTGTACATGATAAGTGGGGGCAGCAGAAAAAATTAGGATTAATCAAGGATTCTTATCTCCTCAAATCTAAGGAAACTTTTCTAGAGTTTTCAGGAGAGGGATTTGTGTTCATAGAACACAATGTAGAGAAAGAGGATGAAGTTTAATGGCTTTGATTTTGTTGTTGTTTTTGTTGTTCTCTTAAAAAGGATATTTAAAGAAATTTGATCTATCCACTACAGATGTTCACATTCTCTTTGCTCCACCTTTAGGATTCATGATCTGATAATGTTCAGGGGTTCCATTGTACAATGGTGATTTATAGAAGCCGAAACAGTAAAATTAATAAGCCAGGAACAGAGCGATTATCATGCACAGTGAACAATTTGAGAAGCTGCTGCAAGTTCCCATTTTATTCCATTTCCTTGCTATTCTATTTTAACCCCGTTTCATGAGAAGTCACATCCATGCAATTGCAAGAGTGACTTGCCTGCATTTCTAAGTGGTTCCATGGGGGCATTTTCTACTTTTCTGTGTCTCGCAAACTTAAACATAGCCAACAAGGTTATCATTTCATAGCTGTTGAAATGGTGCCATTCATCTGCTGTGATGTAATTTTCTATAGTCCAAACGTCTGCTGTGCATAACAATTCCATTGATGTTCTGTCAAATGCCACGAGCTTTCAAGTTCAGTACCTACACATTTATTGCGTCGAAGCTAGAGATTACTTGAAAATCGTCTTGTCAGGTGCTTCTTTCCATTAGATATAAAGAAGATAGAGAGGGAAAGGGGGGAGGGGCTTCTTCCTTCATGCATATGGTGAAAAGAGTTTTCTAAACACTAGCAGTGTTCCAAAACAATGATTGCAACTTATTTATTTTGGTAGCTCAGAACCTACCAAAATAATTAAAACGAAGAAATAAGCAAAATGAATAAGGATGCCTGTGGTCAGTTAGCCACATATTGCTTAGTAATCATGGACCTCAGAGTCTTTTCCAAGCACTTTATAAGTGACTATCAATAGAAGAAGAGGAAGGAGGAAGAGAAAGGTGATGGGGAAAAGGAAGAGAGAAGTTATTGTTTTCTGGAAATGTATCATGGGGCTTAGAACACAGATTTTATTGTAAGATTAGAATTTTGAATTCAGACCATGTTATTTTCTTTTTATGTGACTTGAGAAAATAAGAAGCAATTCTTATTGAACTCTTTGTGGCAGGAACTATTGAAAATATTTGCTGATATAAACTATTTAACCCTCCCAACTCTATTATATGTATGCTATTTTAATAGTAGCGATGGTATTATTATTATCATCCTCAGGTTTTTAAACAAGGAATAGAGATCTTAAGTAAATTTCTCTGTTAATAAGTTCTAAGCCTCATTTTACAGAGATATGTAATTATTATATCTACCCAGTTGGCTTCATGTAGGAATTATATTAGGTATATGTCACATGGAACAAAATGTCCCCAAGACTTCTGAAACTGTGAAATATTCTTATTAATAATTCACATTTCCTATGTTCTTGCTTTAATTTGCTAACTCTGGGGCACTGATGTGTAGGTAAAAAAAAAAAAATCAAGTCTCTCCCATTGTCATTTATAACTGATGGAGTCCTCAGCTATGCCTCACCTGACTTCATGAACCTGCCCATCAGGTAGACATAAACCCTTTTTCTTTCTTTTTTGTGCTATCACTTCCTTATCCATGACTTACATCCATGAACATACCACTAGTGGTACAGCTGTAAGCACCATCATGAGCATGCCTGCATTTTTCTGTCAGTGACATTGTCTCTGGGCATGCTTCTGTGGCCGTCTGTCTTGCAGAAAGTGTACTTTCCATGGAAAAACAATGAGCATCTCCCTACCATAGGTGTGCATCCAACATGATGCTCCAGGTTTTGAGTGACACATTTTTTGGCTGCAAAAAGTAATGATGTTTTTCTTCCCCTTTACTGTTCTCCTGGGATCTACAAAGCATTCACAGATAGGCACAAACCTTCTCACTTAGCATGTGGACAAAAACTAGTAACCTTTAGTCAAACCAACTTATGTAAATACATACTACACACCCTGATGACCAGTCTTCAGTGGACTCTTTGAGATAAATCTAAATTCTTTTCAAATTTACCTTAGCCAAATATACATCAAGCACTTATAGCAAACATAGTAAGCATTCTTTCATCTTCTCTATGATCATTAGGCCACAAGAAAGGCACGTGGAAGTTACCTTTTCAACCATCTACCAAGTCACTTATCCAGCAGTTTTCTAAAACATGACCTACAAAGTTTACAAAGGAAAGAGAATGAGAGAAGCTACAATCTCTCCAACCCATAAATTTATAATATCCTTCAGTAAAGGAGATACAGATACAAGAAATATTAAATAATTAAATAAAAATGGGTAAGTGTTAGCATCCACTCACAGATTGGTAAAATATGCATTAATTATTACACATATTATTACACACATATTATACATTAATTATTACATACATATATATACACATACTATGGACAAGTTCTATACATACTCATATATCTCTAAATGCATACTGAATACATATGTATATATATATTGAGAGAGAGAGAGTGGACCTCTACCATAGATTAATACTCTTATTATGAAATACTATGGTGCATCAAATATGCATACTCTATCTTTGTAAAGCTTATATTATAATGAGAGAAATGAAAAAATACATACCAAGATAAGAAAGATGGTGAAAATACTTAGGAAAATAGAGTAAAAACTAGAAGAGCCAGGATTTCAGAGAAGGAGACTGCATTTAGTTTGCTAGGGCTGCCATAACAAAATACCATCCACTGGGGTCTTGGACAGTGAGATGACATTTGCTCACAGTCCTTGAGGCCACAAGTCTGACGTCAAGATGATTGGAGGGTTGGTTCCTTTGGAGGTCTCTTTTCCTTGGTTTATAGTTTCCTAGCATCTCCCTGTTCCCATATGCTCTTCCTTCTTGGTTTGGGTACTGATCTTCTCTTCCTATACAGACACCAGTAATATAGGATTAGGGCCCTCCTTAATGACATTATTTTGATTCAGTTAATTTAAAGACCCTGTATTCCATCATAGTTATCTTTGAAGAAGCAGAGAGTTAAGACTTCAATGTATGAATTTGAGAGGGACAGAATATAGTCCACCACAGAAGCTATCATCATCCCTTCTGCAGGGTCATCTAGCACAGGCCTCAGAGGAGTTGCCCAGAATTCCCTGAGAATAAAATACAGTAACTTGTCTTCACACCTTTAGAGGTTGGGGACGAGAGAAATAATAGCAGTAGCCTTCCCAGGTAATTTTAATATGGATCCATGCTTGTAAATCATGCATATGGCGGGTCTAGGATTGGAAACAAAAAAGATGGAACAAATCTGGAAAGAGAACTTCTTTATCTTTTTGGTCTTCAGATTCTCTCAGCATGTCAACAACTTTTGTGTAGCTGAGTTATATCTACTTGTTATACCCCATTAGAAATAAAAGCTGGACATCTTCAATATTTATTAATATACTAAAATAATAAGCCACTATATGTTGGTATAAATGGCATAATTTTATAGCCAAATATCTATATTCTCTAAAACAAAAACAGAAAAGCAGCAGAGAGTGCCATTGTTTTACACTTTTGCAATCCTCTTGAATATCTGGCTCAGGATAAGAGCTGGATTTCCATATCTGGTTTTGCATTCTATCTGTGGTAATATTAATAGTCAGGCAGCTTCTAGGAAACTCCGCTGTACACATGTAGGAGATTGAGAATGGAAAGATATTGTAAGGTCTTAATAACATTTTAAAAAGAGCTTTTATCTCATTGATTTCTGAAAATGTCCAAGGGATCCCCAGGGGTCCCTGGACCTGGGCATACGTTCTGAATCACTGCTGTAAATTAGAAGGAAGTTTTTCTTCTTAGGTTTCAAACGGTAAGAAAACACTTCCTAACAGGAATGCCTCTGGTGATCTGTTTAAGGACAACAAGATTATTGTGACTAGAGAAGTGTGAAGGCCCCCCCACCCCACAGATTGTTGCTCTTAGATATTTGTTTTCCATTCATAAGTAGAAATGTCCCCATTGATAAAGGCATGCATTTGTTCTCCTTGTATAATTCTGTTTTTCATTGCACTTGTTTTGTTGTTGCTGTTGTTATTTTCTATCTGTAAACTTTGGGTTAGCTCTATGGCCTCATCATTAAGAATAGGCAACTGTGAAATCTTTCTGTGGGGCCAATAGTGAATATTTTAGGCTTTGCAGCCAACGTGGTCTCTACTATTAGTATACAATGGTGCTGTAGTGGCAGAAAAGCACAAAAGCGCACTCAAATGTGTATGGGTGTGATCTTGTTCCAGTAAGCCTTTATTTATGGACAGTGAAATTTAAAGGCAGGCATGGTGGCACACGTCTCTGTTCCCAGTACTTGGGAGGCTGAGACAGGAGGATCACAGGCTCAAGGCCAGCCTGAACAACTTAGTAAGTCCCTCAGCAACTTAGGGAAACCCTATTTCAAAACAAAATATAAAAAGGGAAGGGAGTATAGTTTGGAAGTAGAATGTCCCTGGGTTCCTAAAACCATAAATAAATAAATGACACATAATTTTCATATATTGTGAAATGATCCTATTTTTTAAAACAATTAAAATATGTGAAAACTACTCTTACCTCTAAGCCAATATAAAAATAAGAAGAAAAGGAGAATTGGCTCCTGGGGGAAGAGCTGGCCCAGGGGTAAGGGCAAGGACTGAGCAGTCAGACTGGGAAACAGACATTGATTCAAAAACTTATGAGCTGAGTAGCCATGGTCAGGCAATCCCTCACGCCTCTCTTTCCCCATCTGCAAAATGGTAATAATTGAATGACTTCAAGAGAGTTTTCTGAATTTGATATGTGCAAATTACTAATTGATCAACATGGGAAATTATTAAATGACCACCTACTGCCCCAAACTGCTCCTGCTGGTCATTGTTTTCATCAACTAGCATAAAATTCTAGGTTAATGACTTTGAGATAAGTCTTATCATGAGCTTCCTTTTTCATCTTGTATTGAGAAGAAAATTACAGTTTATTAAAGGAATGACCAAACCCAGTTGTGCATAAATTTGAATACAGAATTTTTTCTCTCTGGGCCTCATTTTCTTCACCTTTAAAATGAAGCTGGTGGGAGGCCAGGTCCACTTTAAAATTCTTAAGATTCTGAATCCAGAAACGCTAATTGGCTTGCTTGTGCCCTTATTTCCTTAATGAAAAAAATGAAAGTGAAACAATATGGTCATTCCCCAGGGAAATAGAGGAATTTTAAAATATCCCCCAGAGAAAGAAAGTTCAACTCTTCAGGTCATTTTAATTAACCAACAAATATAGGGCCCCATGAGACCATGGAAAATTATTGACTCCTCTCCCATTTTTTGTTGCTTACTCATGCTGGTTGCAAATTTCCAATTTCCAAAATTAACTTTCATGTTTGGGAAGATAGAACATAACATTTCTTTTATTTTTATCTCATCATAAAACAATTCAGACTGAGCTGATATAGAGTTCTGAAACAAAGAACTTACAGTTGTATTATTTAAGTATTTTGATAGTAATAGAGACTCAATCAGGCCAACTTAATTAAATGAGTATATATTATACGAGTATTCATGACAGGCTCCTGTGACTCAAAAACTTAGATCTCCTGGGACCCAATTCATCACATTTTGGTTTTATGGTAGTGTCTACTGAATTCTCCTCTTACTCACAACAGAACTATTCCTGCATGCTCTTTAGACCAAATCTTTAGACCATTTCTACTGGTGTAGACATTATTAGACAGAGTTTTTAAAAAATCAAACCAAATGTTGAGTACTATCTCAACATTTCTTATATACCTACTATTTGTAAAGATTTCCATTAGGTAGTGGAGATATAACATTAAACTCAGCAATAAGACCATGCTCTATGAAGGGAAGAGAAGAGAAAATTGAAAATAAATGAGATAATTTTAGATAGTGATAGTTGCTGGGGATAAAATGGTCTGGAGATTACTTTAGATAATCTGTTGGCTTTGCAGAACACTTTAAAGGAAGTTTTGGATCAAGTCCTATACAATGTAAAGAGGCTGGCTATTTGAAGAGGTGATAATAATAAAACAAAACCCATATATATATTCTATACAACATTGCTCGAAACCATATATATGTGTGTGTGTGTGTGTGTGTATGGTACAGGGGATTGAACTCAGGTGTGTTCTATCTCCAAGCTACACCACCAGCCTGATTTTTATTTTTTATTTTGTAACAGTGTTTCATTAAGTTGCTGAGGTTGGTCTCAAACCTGCAATCTCCTATTTCAGTCTCCTAAGTACTGGGATTACAAGATCGCACCACCATTCCTGAATAAACTTAGATTTTTTAAGTTGGTGATACCACCTTTCGAAAGGGAGCTGGAATGATCTGGGGGAGGGTAGTAGTAGCCTCAGTTGCAAATGGAGGACATTATCTATAAGTAAGGGGATGGTAGAAGTGACCAGAAGGGTACTAAGTTTTTTTTTTTTTTTTTTTTTCTGAAAGGGGAGGTGGAAGAAATAAGTTTGGGAATCTATACATACATGACATCCACCAGCTTGTTTAATCCTCAAAATCATCCTATGAGGTAGGTAGTGTGAACCAGCTTTATAGGATAGGAATCTGAAACAGAAGTTAAGGTATTTGCTAAAGATCAAAACTTATGAATGTTAAAAGCAGAATTTGAGCCTAAATCTCAGCTTTTCTTTTAAAACACTACAAGGGCTTTGAGAAAAGCACATTCTAAGCATAAAGAAGAGCAAATGCAGCATCTCCTTTGTGAACTGATCTTTCTTTGACACAGCCAGTAGTTTCCTTTAGCTGGAGACTTGGTGAAGCAAATTCAGGAAGAAGCAAAAGTTGGAGGTTGTCATGATCGTGTGTGACTCAGCCCATGTCCACCCACTCAGTCCAGTGTATTAAAAAAAAGATAAAAATTAGACTTATTTACAAGCACATTTGGGAAATTATTTACTACCAGTACAGATTACTATTCTCAATTATCTTCAAAAAACTTGTTTGGCCACTTTTTAAAGTAAATTTGATCATTTGGATTCAGTCTTAGATATTGACTATGTGAAGTAAATTATACTTTATATTAGCATATTTTATTTATCTTAACATATCATTGCTTGCTTCTAAAATGAATATATTCTTTTGCTACATAAAATGTGCTACTATTTCTCTGGCTTTCATTTACACCCTAGGTAATTAAATCACAGAGGTTCTATTTGTGAAATCAACACAAAAACCAAAGATGCTAGAGAACCTGTGTTTGTATTGGAGATATGTGCGTCACTTTACTGTCAGGGCAATTGCATGTCATCTTTTTGAAATGTCTTAAGTGTTGCTGGGAGGCACATTAGGAAACACATCATTCTGTGTCCATGGATGCATACTGATTAATGAGAATATCAAACACAGAAGTATATAATGAAGGAGAGAGAGATGAATTCATCCAAGTAACTATTTCAAAAATAGCAGTTGATGATGAAAATAATACATTTTTAATTTCCTACTTGTTTTCCAAAGTTCTTATAAACCATTTTTAACTTTGGGGGTTCTTCCCCTGAAAAACTCATAGGCTCCTATGAGTTTTAATTTCTTTGCAGAAAAGTTTTAGCTCTTCAAGAATGATGGAGCTATTATATAACATGATGCAACAGAGAATAATTTGAATAGTTCTTCCTTTTCCTGTATCTAATTCTTCTAATATATATATATATATATATATATATATATATATATATATATATATATATATCTTGCATTCAACCGAGTATTTATGGAGTAAAACATTGTACAAGATATTCTGCCAGAAATATGTGAGTCATGAAAGCTTAAAGATATTCTGTAATGTAGCCAGTGTAAAAGACACATGCATAAATAATTATAATGTGACAATAATAATCATGTTGATGATACTAACATTTATGGTGTACTTACTGTGTGCTAAATACCATGTAAGGTATTTCATTTGCACTCTCTCTAATCCACAGAATAGGGCTTCAAAGTAGTTGTTATTATTACTGAAGAAGTAGAAGCTCAGAGAGGCTAAGTAGCTTGCCCACAGAGCTAATGAGTAACAAAATCAAGGTTTGAGCAGGTATGTCAGACTCCAAAGAAAATTCCTCTTATGTTATAAGGACATTTGCTTGAGTATTCAACTGGATTGTAGTAAAAATGATGAACAAAAAGTTTCTAAGTTCAAAGCAGTTTGAGAACATGGGGTTAAATTGAATTAAACAGGTTTATTAACTGAAGGGCTTTTCAGAGCCTTTAATGTGATAATATGCACAGTAAATCTCCAAGGAAATAACATATTATAAATATTGACCATGCAGTTTTAATTGTTAAACCTCATGTCCATTCCCTCTACATAGACAGGCAGACACACACTGAGTATTGGTATAAAAGTCTTGATCTCTGGACACATTTTCAGCAGGCCTACTCTACTCAATATTTTTATGTATTAAAAGGATATGAGGGGTATAAAAATTTTCAGAAGATAAAATAAAAATGATTTCACAGAGAAAACTTTATTCAGGAAAAAACAGAGAAATTTTAATGGGAAAATGGCAAAAGAGATTGTAAAACTAAGAGGAAAGTCAGATTTCCTGAATAAAAAAGTCTATTCAAGCAACAAGTTACAGGAATAGCAAAGTCTCCAGTAAAGCATCGTAATGATGCAAGGCAAAGGTATATAGACCACTTCGCAGTGGATTAGGCAGAGTCAAGGAGTGGAGAAGCAGAAGTAGAAGTGGGTAGCCCTGGGGAATGGATGCTCTGAAAGACAGGCTTGGAAGTGGCAGGGGTTGGGGCAGTGTGGAGGAGAAACAGTTCCTCAACTTGTTCAATTAAGAATCTGCAGTGAATCTTGAGAGAATGGATTCCTTAAAGCAATGAGGGCTGAAACACTAGTAAGTGGGGTGAAGAAAAATGAAGGGAGAGAATGTAGAATATTCCTTTTTTTTTTAACATTGATTGACAGGTCCTTAAGCATTAACAACCTGAAGGGAAGCTTCATTTAAGAAAGCAAAATCAGGAAATTTGAAGGCAAAAAGCAAGGTTATAATCAAGTGATAAAAGTGAGTATGAAGGGTAATGAAGTACCAATATTCCAAATGAGAGTTTAGGGCTCAGAAATCAAAGATGTGGGCAGGTCTTATTGGGTGTGAAGCCAGGGAAACTCTGTTGGGATCAGAAGAAATATGCATAAGAGGGGAAAGTATGGAAATTCTAAAGATGTAAGAAGAAAAATTTAAAATATAAGGATTAGTTTCTTAAGATCACGACTTAAATAGTGAAAAATAAATAACTTATTCAAAACAGGAGTATGATCTTGGTGCATATCTCTGATTCCAGTACTTGGGAGACTGACACAGGAGGATCACAGGTTTGAGATCAGCCTCAGCAACCTAGAGATATCATGTTTCAAGACAAAAAAAAATAAAAAAGGCTGGGGGTGTAGCCCAGAGGCAGCATGCCCCCGTGTTCAATATCTGGTACCACGAAACAAAAAAAGTCAAGTGTGTGGTTCTTAATTTTAGGTGACATATTTTTAAAACTCTACTGGAGATATTATTTGGAATAAAAGTTTCTTAGGTATAGTTTAAAATTGCTAATAATTTGACCATTTTTATTGTGGACATACTTTTTATTTTGATATATAAAATTTTCATGTGTTTTAGCCTGACAATATAAATAATTCATAGGCGGGGTACAAATATGGCTGAGTAGCCTGAATTTGAAGTTCCCAAATATTAAATGTAATGTCAGGGGAAACAGTAAAAAATATAACAGAAAGAAGAAATACATAAATGAGATTGAGAAGAAAAGTCAAAATATTAAGGGGTTCATAGCATCTGTGGTGCTAGTGAATGTCTTCAAAAAATTGATAAGTTATGATGACACAGTGAAGCCATAGCGTTATCTTAGGGTAGCATGTCTGGCTGAAGAAAGAAGGGGTGCAGAAAAGAGGCAAAATCTAGGAATGAATTTCAGAATGAAATAATTTCCTTGGCAAGTGGTACCACTGTCCATGGTCCTGAAATGTTAGCAGCCTCTGCAATCATTATTTTTACTATCCCATGTTGGCCAATACCCAAACCTGGAATGGAAAGATGCAGAATGAAAACATGGAACAAAGAAAGATGGAAGATTGAGGAAAATAATTATGACAAAAGGAATGGGCACAGCTGTGTCTGGTGGTACATGCCGGTAATCCCAGTACTTGGGAAGGCTAAGACAGGATTGCTGGGTCCAGGCCAGCACCAGCAATTTAGTAAATATTTCAACAACCTAGAAAGAGCCTGCTTCAAAATAAGAAGTAAAATAGGGCTGAGGTTCCAGGTGTAACTTGGAGGTAGAATACTCTTGAGTTCCATTCCCTGTACTGAGAGAGAGAGAATGAGAGAGAGAGAGAGAGAGAGAGAGAGAGAGAGAGAGAGAGAGAGAGAGAGAGAGAGAGAGAGAAGAAAAAAGTGGGGGATAGGAAAAGACTGCAAGACTGCTGATGAAGGTATAAACATTAATAAACTTTTTGAAAGAAAAGAGCCAATCTATCTCACTTTTTAAACAATTAGTATTATTAAGAAAGAAACCTGGTGAGTAGATGACATAAGAGTAGCTTTTCTGAAATTAATATATTAATTTCACCTTAAGCTATACCTCCTACACCTTAAACTACACGTTAGTTATGGATTTGAGTTCAAATTCAGATCTTAGTGTTGGCTACTGAAAGAGAGGAATTTGAGCACTTTGTGGTATTTTGAAAGACTGTGAAGCAAAGTGTTAAGTGAATACAGTTTTTTTTTTAATTTGCAAAGAAAAGACTGATAAAGAAACTAAAAACGGTGTCTGGTAACTTTTCCTTATCTTATACATAAAGAAAAATGAGAGAAGGAAAATCCAGCAATGATTATTCTAATGAAAATTATATTAGAGAGAGTTTGGTTTCACTTCAAATGAGCAGGTATGGCTTATTTTTTTTAAAGATAGATACTGTTTTAGTAATTGGGAGGTGGAGAAAGGTGAATCCCAGTCTTAAAATTTTATCAAGACCCTCAGCAATTTAATGAGACACTATTTCAAAATAAAATAGGTCTGAGTGTATATCTCAGAGGTATAATATCCCTAGGATTAATCTCCAGTACTTGAAAAAAAAAAGATGGAAACTGCAATGAAAAATGCTCAAGGAACAATAAGAAATAACTGAATATTAGCTTTCTATTTGCTACTATAAAAGATTTCCACACACCTATTAGATTAAAAAAATACTTTTATTTTCTGCATTGTCAGAATTCCCAACATGGTTCTTGCTGAAATAAACTCTGGGTGGCTGCTAAGTTATGTCTTAGTATGGAGACTAGAAGGGAATAGTTGCCTTTTCTTTTCATGTCCTGGAGTCTTCTCCCATTCCTTGGCACTAAGCCCCATTCTCTACCTTCAAAGCCAATAGTGTTTCCTTCCTCTGATAATTCATTTATAGTTACTTTCCCCTCTGACTTTTTTTTTTTCAGTAGCATGGGTTAAACTCAGCAGCGCTCTACTACTGAACTGCACCCCCAGCCCTTTTTAATTTTTAGTTGGGAACAGGGTCCTTCAGCCTCAGAGTCACTAGGATTATAGGCATATACCATTATATGCAGTCCTCTCCCCTTTAAGGACCTATTTGATTACACTGGCCCAGCTTACATGGTCCAGGACCCTCTCCCCATCCTATGTTCCTCTGATTAGCAATATTAATTCCACAGGCAATCTTAATTACTCTTTGCCATGTGACCTAATGTATTCATAATGCCCAGGGATTATGACAAGGACATCTTTGGGGATTAGGCCATTGATAATTTTGGAATAAGACATTAATCTTCCTATCACTTAATAGGCAAAAAGAACTGTGTACCTCTTATGTTACCCCCAGTAGGAAGCCTCTAATGATGCCATCCTGGAAATATCCCTGTATTCTATGAAGAAGAAAGGAGAACATGCAGGTAGAGTGCTTACAACAGTGTTTAACCCAAAGTCAACTAGGTTGGGTGTATTGCACTTTCTATCTCATGCAAGGAAATAGAGATTTATTGGATAGTGGTACCAAACCAATGCCTGACTGGCCCAAAGCCCAAAGTTCATCACATGGACATGATAAGCCTCCATTAGGCTTAGACTTTAAATGCCAGAAATTGTATGCTGATACTCTAGTGCTTGAAATTATTCCTAATAAAATAAAAAGAAGTACTGGGGTTTATAAAGGGGCTGATTAAATTCAATATTTATCAGATTATTTATTGCACACCTGTACTGAACCAGGTTTTGTTGTAGGTGCCAAGGAGAACAAAAATAAACAAGATATGAAAATTTTAGACTTTTTGGGAACCTGCATTTGAACTGATTTGGGGGCATTTTGTGGGGGGATGAGTAAGAAGTTGGAATATACAGTAAAACAAGTGATATGATTTATGATTTAGTGTTTAAAAGATAATGTGGCAAATAGAATCATGCGTATCCACCATTCTCAAAGATGTGCACTTCGTAATCCCAGAACTATATTGCTTTATGTAAAGAAAGGGACTCTGCAGATATGATTACAATAAGGACTACCAGATGAGGATATTATTCAGGATTATCTAGAAGGGCCCAATGTAATAATCATACACTCCTTAAAAATGGAAGAAGGGGACAGAGAGAAAGTTAGAGTAATACTGAGTGAGAAGATTCAATCCACCATCATCCTTGAAGGCGTCTGAGAGGCCTCTAGGAACTAGAAAAGATGAGCAAATAGATTCTCCCCTTCAAACCTCCAGAATAAAGTGCTTACCTCCTGATACTGTTCTACTGATCCCATTAAGATCTAGGTAAGACTTCTGACCTCCAGAATTATAATATAAAATCTAGGTTACTTTAAGTTATCATGTTTATAGTAATTTGTTAGATAGCAGTAATAGACAACTAATACAGAGATGGAGAGAAGTAATAGAGTTCATTCTTGACACTCATCTTGCCTAAGACACCTAATATGCCTAGAAACACATTTTCCTCCTGAAACAATACAGGGTCTCTTTGTCATAAGTAACAAACCAAGATAAGCTAGATAAAACAGAGTAGAGAGTTGATTATAAGAATATAGGAATATCTTGCAAAACTAAAGAAGAGTGATATATCCAGAACAAAGAGCAGGAAGTTATGCAGACTTTTTACATTTTCTTTCTTCTTCTCTTAAATGCTCTTAAGACTCAGTCTGTCCAATTGAATACAGTGATTTACAGATCTAAGGCTATATGCTAGAAGACTACCACTCAATGATAGAAACTTTCCTCTTACTAGACTCTACTCCTTGATCCTCTTTTTTTAATTCTAGAGGTTGAACCCAGGGTCTCAAACTTGCTAGGCAAGTACTCTACCACTGAGCTACATCCCCAGCCATCCAATCCTTATTTTGGGGAAAGAAATTCTCACTCTTCCAATTTGGGTCAGGTACCTTGAATTGAAACAAATATAAATAGACAAGGACAAATCATGCATGATATAAAATACCTGCACAGGGAAAGGAAAATTATGACAAACTGAACAGTCTGATATGTTTATCCTACCATGTTTATTCCACAACTAGGATGCTATGTTTTCCTCAAATAATTATCCCACTTAGCCCATGTTATTCAGTATTAGTCCAGAAAAAAAAAGAATTATGTGGGACAATGTGAAAGATACAAAGGTAATGAGCATTTATCAGATGACTGTTTTTAGCCAAGAGCTTGCAGAATGTTTGCATCATAAAAATATATACACCTGTGCCTATGTGTTGAAGTGTTGGTCACATAGGCACAGGTAAAAACTTTCCCAACAAGACCCCAAAAGCACAAGCAACTCCAAGGAAGATGAATGCATAGGATTGCATTAAACTGAAGAGCTTCTGTGCAGCAAAGGAAACTATCAAGAACCTCAACAGAGAGCCCACAGAGTGGGAGAAAATTTTTGCCAGCTACTCTTTTGATAGAGGTCTAATATCTAGAATATACTGAGAACTCAAGAAAATAACAGCTAAGAAAACAAATAACCCAATCAAAAAACAGGCAAAGGATCTAAATAGACACTTCACAAAAGAAGCAATACAAATGGTCAATAAATGTATGAGGAAATGTTCCACATCATTAGCAATCAGAGAGATGAAAATCAACACTACCTTGAAATTTCTCCTAACTCCAATCAGAATGGCAATCATAAAAAAACATGAACAACAACAAATGCTGGCAAGGGTGTGGAGAAGTGAGAACCCTAATACATTGTTGGTGGGATTGCAAATTAGTGCAACCACTTTGGAAAACAGTATGGAGGATCCTCAGATGAATGGGAATGAACCTACTATATGATACAGCAATACTCAAAAGAATGGAAACCAAACTATCAGACTGATGCATGTGTATCTATGTTTATAGCTGCACAATTTACAGTTGCCAAACTATGGAAACAGCCAAGATGTCCATCAACAGATGAATGAATTACAAAACTATGGAATATGTACACAATGGAATTTTACTCAGCCATAAAGAAGAACAAAACCATGTTATTTGCAGGAAAATGAATGGAACTGGAAAACATTAAGTGAGATTAGTCAGTCACAAAGAGTAAAAACGCAGAAGTTCTCTCTAATATGTGGATGCTAGGGAGAAGATGGAGCATAAGAGGGACTTCAGATAAAAAAGGAAAAACCCTAGATAAGCAAAGAAGTTGACTTAACTGAAGGGGATGGATGGGGGGTGGAGGGACACCCTAATGCACATGACGTACTTTCACAAATATATCAAGGTCAATCACTAAATTGAACTTCAGAAGGAGGGAGGGCGAGGGAGTGGGGTGGAAATTGGGGAAGGGGTTAAATGAGAAATGTGTGCATATATTTATCTGCTTGTACCTAACAAAGATGTATGATTACAATGTACCAATTACTATAAAAAATTAAAAAAGAATATATACATATATACATCTATAAATACATACATACATACATATGTATACATACATACAGTGTGTGCTTAAAGCATGGAAGAAAGAAGACAATGGGGTTGCCCTGTGATGTGAGCTAAATAGAAGGTACGTGCACAGGCTGGCCAGCACAGACAATGAAATATTGCATCCCGCCCACTGGGGTGGGACAGATCTTGGGAAAATTCCCCAAGAAGCTAATAGGAATTTTCAGGTGAATGAGGGAGGAAAATGGATCTTAAGAAGAAAGGAATACCTAAAACCCAGCAGCCATGAAAAAAAAATCAGTGAGGGCTGGACCAGTGAGCAGTTTAGAAGCTGGGCTTGCAGGGAGAGAAGACCCACCTAAACAAGGCTCACAGTCTAAGACTGGAGATGGGGTAGGTAATAAATTGTGATTGTAAGTATCTATGAGTATTCTTTAGTGACAAAACAGTAGACCTTGAAGGTTTGGGAGTTTAGTTTGGGGATAGAAGGGCCAGTTCAAATCTAATTGGGAAGACTAGAAATGTTCCTAGGATAAACTGGCTTTTGAACAGTTTCATAAACAGTGTGAGGTTGACAGGAATGAGCAAAACAGAACTTGACATTAATTAAATTGCTCCTCTTTGGTTTCGAAGCCCACAAACATAATGCAAAGCAACTTACCACCATGAGCGCCACCACAGATTGACATAGCACTTGCTCCCCAAGGTGACACGACTGCCATGAAACGGACTCTGTCACGATTGCTAGCACCTTCCCTGTCTGTCTTAAAAGAATTGTCTGGCTTCTTTAGAGGAGAAGGCTGAACTATGCAAGGCAAAAAATGGGGAAGTGTCTTGAATACCGAGTGGCAATGGAAACCCCCAGGAGGAAAAGAATTTCCATCACAAAGTGTTTTCCTCTCATGGAATCTTTGAAGTAGGCCACTGGTCTGCACATACCAAATTCCTCTTGCTTTGTTTCTTTTTTAAATTAATCATTTGAACATGTTGGGGCTTCAAATGTTTACTGGGTGATTATAAACACACTGAAGTACTGAGGAAAATCTCCTGGGACGCCAGATTCACCCTCATCATCATTTTAGATTTTCATTTTGATGCACCATCAATTGGAATTTTTAATTCCGGCTATTCTCAAATGCTGCAGCAATTTTACATAGTATGTTATCAAAGTTCTGCATCCTTTTTGATAAGGGTAATTAAGCATGCCAAGTATGTTTCTAGAGCTCTGAGTCTTCAGTTGTTCATCTACTGGTTATGATACCATACTTAGTTTACAGCTTTCTGTGTTTTAATTTTATGGTGCTAGAGTAATTTATTCACTTTAAATTCCTTGTAAATTTATCAAGAAAGCTAGAGGAAAAAAAAAAGAATCAGATTACTTACATGCTATGTGGGTTAATTTCTCACAGAGATATCAGGCTTCTGCGACATTATTTTTTATTTTTTTTCTAAAGAGAAGGCTCCATCTTCTAGAAATCAGATATTGATTATATCACTTCTTTGACATAATCCCATACTCCTTATGCAGACAAAAATACCATTGATTTTTATATACCAGTGGCATTTTTTTTCTATCATTGGAAGTTTTGTTTGGAAAAAGGAGAATGAAAGCCAGTTCAGAGTAATCTATCTTTCTACATAAGTATTTCTGTGGCACTTATCACAGCAGTACCTGGGCACTCAAAAGCACTATTAGACTAAAACACATACACCGGGATAAAAAAAAATAAAAAATAAAAACCTAGATGCTAAGAAAACACAAAGTTTAAGACATCAAGAGCAGCAGAAAAAAAAAATGTTCTTTGTTCATGGACATCCAATGGAAGTTTAAAGAAATTCTCAGGAGCAATAAAATGTATAGCTATCCTTTCCCCCCACCATTTCTTTATTTAAGGCTTCTAAAGGACTATTTTAGGCCTTTGATTTAAGTACAAAACACCACTGAGACTTGCTGTGGCAAATCAAGGATGGAATATGACTCTTATTGTGGTGCTCTGGGTAGAAGACAAAGGAGAAAGGGAAAAAAATATATGTAAAAGTAAATGAGATACCAGTTAAGCCAAAGGGTGTTTAGCATTCTCCAGCAGGACAGTCCTTTTTTCCTGGGTACTCAAAAAATATACTTGATTTTTGTCCAATTGAATATACATATATTATAGTATCTACAATGAGATACACTTAAAAAATAAGTTGTTTGATGGTAAACCTTGTAGAACTAATTTAAAGAGAAAAGGACCAACATCATAAATCAAATTTCAAACAACTTTGTATGTATCTTTTATTCCTTAATGTAAAATTAGTACTATATGCTAGATATTAATTAAAAGGGCATAACATTGTATAGTATCTGAGGCTATTTATTTAATTGTTTATATTATCTGTCATAGAGTTACTATAAAAGAAAATTCATATTTGAAAACAAGCCAATTTTCTTTAGCCTACATAATTTACAGATTTATATTACAATACAAGCAAACATATTGAGAAAGGACTCATTAGTGGGAAAGAAATAAATGTCCAATGTATGGGAGAGTAACCATCATAAAATTTTATTTGTACCATGATGTAATTTCTGCATAAAAATACTTCTATCTCCATTTCATGGCATGTAACCTGCTGATTCTTATGACTTCCCTCTTATTTTAACAAAAATGATTCAGTTTTTTTCATGTGACCTTGTTATATAGACAAAAACACTACTGATAGAAATTATATTTCAAAGAGTAAAGCCATCTTCACTTCAGATTTACGTAGAAGTTGGCAAATTAAAAGTATTTTAATAATGCCGGCAGTGATAGTTCAGGAATGAGATTTAAACTGAGCTTCTGTGCCAATGAGTGCATTAACTTTATTCAAAAATAGTGTATGTAAAATGGCATACAACTGACATGAGCTGATTATGATAATGTCTTAGTGCAAATTTTTGAAAATCAGGTACTATAAAAATATACCATTAACTTTATGTTAATAAAATATTTTGCTTGATGCCTTTTAAATTATTCATTTGAAGTAGTCTAAAAATATAAAAGAACTCTTATTATCATTCAATTTACATGATTACTTTTAAGTTCACTTTTTTGGTTTAACATAAACAGAGTGTAAAATTCACATCAAGCTTTTGGTATTTAAAATGTGTAATTTTTATGCAAAAAAATTGAATGCTGTGTTACATTTTTAAGGTTGTCATTAGTATAAATATAATTTTGACTTCTGATTTGAAACAATTTAACCCTTAGGAGAAATTATCATGTTTCCCAGGTTGACTCATTATTGCTGCTTTGATTATAGATGAATTCCTTTGTAAAAACACTTTTTAAGGAATCTAAGCACTGACTTACAGCCCCTGTAGTTGCCATAGACGAATTTGAAGAAATGATGGAAATTATCAGGGATAGAGGATACACACACACACACACACACATACACACATACACACACACACACACCTCTTTTTATTTTAATTATTAAAAAGCTATTATGAGCCCAAGAGTTTTCCTCACATTTATTGCAGTCAAACTGAAATTTCTACCATGAGTGACATTTGTAGCACAATGCTGGGCACATGATGCTAAAACCAGGAAATCTGATTTACACAGTCAGAAGAAAAATAGTGATACCCGTACATAAAACTGGAAAAGAGCTATAGATACAGTCAGGCATGCCTTGGGTAAAAGGTATATAATCTAGATATTTGAAGAAAAGAAAGTGTGGCCCTTCAAACGAGAGATGTGTTTGGATGAAAGATCAGAGTCATTTATTTTGGAATATAAACAATATATCTAAGCCCAATCACTGTTTGAAATATAAATAATTTAACATTTACATTGAAATATGCATTTATATGTACTTCAGTCCATATGCAAATATAAAACTGGTTCCATTAAATAATTATTTCAATTCATATACAATTCCAAAAATATACAGATACATGCAAAAACCAGTCTGCAAATGCCAGACAATGTCTCATTTGTTTCAAAAGGTGTTTGTGTAACTCTATTTCTGACAAGGAGGGGGAAGAAGAAGAAGAATTAAGCAGGAATTTGACTTGTATGTACTTATTGTACTCCAGTGCTTCTTCCCACATGGGTCACCTGTGGCGATTGCTTCACTCCTACACATTCAAGAGCATGAGGCTTTGTTGCACCTTCTTGCACGTAAACCTGCTTTGGAATATCACCTTGACGCAGTTAGATGTGAATTTCTGACTTTTGCTTGGCTTAGGACCACTCTCTTTCCCAAGAATGGTACTAATCTGACACGACTAGGTAAGACACTAAGTGAGGTCCCCAGAAGCTTGTTAGTATTTGCAGAATTAGAATATGTCATCCTATCCAAATTGCAAGGAGCCATACCAGCTAGTCATCTCTTTTCTCACCTAGTTGAATCACAGTACAACATCCTTAATATGAGTTCACTTGAGCTCAGTTTGAATGGTTCAAGAAGAAGAGGGCACTATTCCATGAGCACTTGTGCTTACCACACAGACCTTTCAAAATTTTAAATATAGACACCGCAGTATTTCAACATCCTTCTCCAAACAAAACATGATAGTTCTTTCATCTATTTTTCTCAGGAAACCATGAGTCCTGAAATTGCCTTCCATCTTCTGGATCTCTCTTAAGATTCTATTTTAGTCAGTTTTTCTATTGCTATGACCAAAAACCTGACAAGAACAACTTAAAAGGAGGGAAGGTTTTTTTTGGTTTCACAGTTTCAGAGGATCAGTCCATGGTCAGACAGCTTCAAGGCAGAAACATCCCGGTAGCAGGGCATGGCAGAGGACTGGTGATCAGCTCAAGGTAGCCAGGAAGAAGAGAGAGACAGAGAGAGAGAGAGAGAGAGAGAGAGAGAGAGAGAGAGAGAGAGAGAGAGAGAGAGAGAGAGAGATTAGTCTCAAAGGCCACACCCTGAAAGGCCTATCTTCTCCAACCACACACTATCTACCTACAGTGACCACTCAGGAAGCATATTCAAATTATTAATCCATCAATGAGTTTAACCACTGATGAGATAACAGCACTGATTCAATTATTTCATGTCTGAATATTTTTTGCATTGCCAATACATGAGTTTTTTCATAAAACACATAATAATCCAATTATAATACATACACACACAATACACATACACACAAACACACGTACACTATCCTTATTTCAAGAGATGTATATTCAACAACAGGCAAGCAGGTAAATAAGAAACAAAGAACAACACAAATATCTAACTCTTAATTGTGTTTTTGTAAGAAAAAGAAGATCACCCAAAACCAAAATAGAATACCTAGAACACTATGTAAAATTGTGGTTCTAGTTTAGATTTCCCCAGAAAACAGAGAAGCTATTACTAGCCTTGATCCTAATACTATGTTTTTAATACTGTAGCTTGAAGATTATGTTAGCAGAAACTTTTTAATACTTTTATTTTGCATTATAGTCTCATATCATAATGTAGTTCCCAGTGATAGTGACACAGATGCACACAGCACTTGGTGCTTTTCCTCCTGCTCCCTCCTCATTTTCTCCCTTCCCTATACAGGATATTGAGATTGACATTGGTATTCTCACATATATACACAATGCTCCTCATTAATTCTTCCCCCTGGCTTTCCCTAGACCACCTCCCTGGCTCTGGAATTTCTCTTTCATTATATCTGAAGTCCCCCTAGTCTCCTGATTACTCCTTAGTTTCCGTGTATGAGAGAAAACCTATGACCCCCAAACATTATGTTAAGTGAGATTAGCAGAAACTTTTGAATTAACTGTGTGGTTAAATCAAATTTCTGATTTTTTTTCATATTAACCAGTCATACTAAGTTCCCCTGTACTGTATTAATGCGATTGATTTTTGAATATCAATGTATTACTGTATGCATGTAAACTTTCATCATCTTGGTGTTGACCCAAGAGTCCAACATGTCAAGTTAGACATGTTTTGAGTCATACTTAACACTGCAACATTAAAAGACATTATAAATGTTAAGTAAACTCTTGTATCAACTGAAAATATGAAAAACTTCCCTTCAGTGACTTCAGTAATGTACCTAGCCAAAAGTAGAGCCTTGAAGTGTATATGAAAGACTTCTCCAAGTCTGTAAAAACATCCCTCCCCATGCCTAACCATATGTAGTAGACATTTGTTGTTTTTCTGTCCAACATTCATCCCTTCTTCTCCTGACAATATTTTCCCTGAGGAACTCTCCTTCTCATTTTTCCTCTGTAATTTTGAGTGCTGAGGCCACACTAGTTCCCAGCCTGACAAAGAGTGTTAACTTCCCCTCCTTAAAAGACTGAGCACATAGTCTAAGTTAGTGTATTGAAATAAAATTCATGATATTTGTAGAATTGTCTGGAAGAAAGACTCTTACTGGATTTAAAACTGAAAGATACAAGGATGGAATAGCAGGGAGCCACCACATGCAAAGGCTTAGCAGGCATGCAAGTGATGGAGATAAAAGTAGAGCCTAAAGAAAATGAGAGATGAAATCTCATTGCATGTTCTGAGTCTGACCTAGAGGCAAAGCCAGGTCTAGACTCTTCTGTTACATGAATCATAATAAGAATTATTCTGCTTTTGCCAGTTGGCATTAGGTTTGTGTCATTTGCCAGCTGATCTGCCACCCTATTATCTAGTCTGACTAGAATGCCATGGGAGTATTTATCATCTGTTGTACTGAAATCCAGATATAGAATCTCCACAATGCCTAACTGGCCAATCAATCTAGTAACCCTTTATGTCAAAGGAAATTAGATTTGTTTGCCATTGATTTGTTTGTTTATAGTAAATTTAGCTGGTTGACAATGATCATCTTTTCTACGACTGCCTGTTTAACGATCTACTATCAAATCTAACCAGTTTAGAAGACAAATTCCACAGCTCTTTGTATCACTAGCCATAAAATAATACATATTTTTCCACTCATCTTTTAGATATTTTCTTTTTTAGTGTCTCAAGCACATGGCTCTCTAAGTTTCTAAGTATGAATACCCTTTTTAAATATCAAAATTTATCTCAGAGTTCCAAATGCTGATAGTTCTATTTTAGTATTCTTTGTTTTTTAAAAAATACGTAAGGACAGAGAATTATTATGAATCAACTATCTCCTTTAAATGAAACTATTTGATTAATCACAGAATTTACATAAGCTTGAAAATTACTCTACTTTTATACCAGAAACATTACTCATTTAATCAATGTATAAATGTGTGTATAAATGACTTCCCAAACCCATTCTATCTGGGACCAGGCAAGGAGGGCCAGATGAAGACGCCCTGTTACAGGGTATGTTTGACCATGCTTAACATTTTATCCCTAGGCCTTTTCTAATAATGCAAGGCCCCAGTGTCCCTTTTTTCTCAAATTCCCTTCACTTCTTCCTGTCAACCTCTATGGAGGCTGCTCTTTTGACTCTGCTCAATAGGAGTCTTAAAATGAAAGGATGGCCTGATGTGGAAGAACATGTAGGCTCTCAAGCCCACAAAGAAGCTGGGGCATGAGCTGACACCAGAAAAACTTCACTTAGTGCCAGAAAGTGGGGTTGGGCATGGGGCACATCCTTTGACTTTCTCTTGCACAGAAAAAAAAAAAAAAAAAGTGAGACTATAGTCCAAAGCTCCCAGGGGATAATTACCTGACAGACTGACCCTAATGAAAAAGCAGCACACAGTACCCTCTAAAAAGCTTTTGGTGTGTGCTTTTTTAGATAGTGGTATTCAAATGTGGACAAGTGATAATGCTCAAATTTCCTTTATTTCTGCTTTAGGCAGTTTATTTTTTAAAATGAGGTTAAACAAACTGCATTAGAGGGGAGAATACATTTATTTTTACCTTAGTAAACTGTCACTTTGATATATCACCTTTATGGTCAACACAACCTTCAGAATGTGACACATTAGTCCCCCCCGCCCCCCCCAAAAAAAAACTTTTCAGGATCAGATTCTTAAAAAACAGGCAGCAATATTTTTCTTTAAATACACTGTCATTGTTCGGATTTCCTAACTGTAAAAGATCAGAGGCTAGAGGGTCAGACACTTAATAATTCGTGCTTGATAATTCGTGGGTTGAGTGTCAAAACCTTGCTACTTTTTTGCTTTCCTTCTATGAGACTTCTATTCCTCACTATGAGACTCACACTTTGCCCAGCCTCTGCCTTAATTTTTGAGATCATGAGATACAATGGACACAAAACTGATGGGTATATTCAATCTCACCAAATTGATCATGATTAAAATATTGACAAGGCTTGTATCTGAAAATAAAGGCATAAACTACTTGAATGAAGAGTCTGTAGCACATACTTTTGAGTATTTTTTTTCAAAAGGGGTAGCACATGAAGGTAAAGGATTTGAGAGACTGGCTCTCTTGAGCCTAAGTTAATGTGAACAGCTAAAGGGCTGCTCTTCTTGGGTTAAATCCTTATTAAGTGGCCAGTGTTTGAAGCCTCGGTAGGCAAATGTGTAGTTCTGGGGGAGTTAAAATATATCAGGCCACTTACTTTGATTTTTTTCTAAATATCCTCCTAGAGAAGCAGTTGGTTGGATGACTCAGATGAAGAATATAAGTACCATTTTACAAACATCCCAGCAGCTTTCCATTTCAGCACATGACTAGCCAAGTGGTCATCTCGTCTCTGCTCTACTTTTTTTTTTTTTTTCAAGAAAAGAAAAATCTTCCTAAAATATTCCAGATAACACATATTTTTTTCCATCATTCTGCATTTGTATTTCAGGCCTACAGTCTATGAGGCAATAGCCTTCCACATGCCAGCTATTAAAAACTCAAATTAAAAGTAACAAGAGAATGTCCTTTACTTGCTGGAATGTTCCAGTCCTTGATTTCTCTTTTTTAATGTTTTTTTTTCTTTTTTGTTTAAACTCTGTTACTTATGTGTGTTATAGGGATAGAACAACACAATGAGAGACAAGCATGAGGAGAAGAATGTTCATGATTTAGGACAAGATTGGAAAATCTACCTGTTAAGAGCCAGGTAGTATGGGGCGGGAATTGGGGGAAGGTTAAATGAGATATGTGTGCATGTATGCCTTAACCAGCTTGTACCTAACACAGATGTATGATTACAATGCACCAATTTAAAAAAATTTTTTTTAAAGAGCCAGGTAGTAAATATCTGGGGCTTTGCATAGCAGACACTCTCTGTTGCAACCACTCAGCTCGGTTGCATTGTGAAGTCAGCCACAGGCAACGGCAAACACACAAGTGTAGTGTTGCAATAATGTGATTTATGGACACAGTCCCTGGAATTCATACAGTGTTCATGTGTCATGAAATCTTTAAGTATTTTTCCAACTATTGAAAATGTAAACACATCTTAGGGCTCTGTTAGACCATACAAAAAACCAAGCTGTGAACCAGATTTGGCTTTGGCTTGTAGAGTAGGGGTTTGCTAAATCCCAGTTTAGGAGAGAGATTGACTTAGATATGAAATGAAATCTGTTTGGATATAAATTCTGGTTCTGCAAATCTATGACCTTGGGTATAGTTTATCTATTATCTATGAACCTTAGTTTAATTAATTGTAAATTGGTGTGTGTGTGTGTGTATGTGTGCGTGTGTGTGTGTGCATGTGTGTGTGTGTGTGTGTGTGTGTGTGTGTGTGTGTGAGAGAGAGAGAGAGAGAATGGGAATGAATATCTGTTTGCAGAAGTATGAGTATGCGGCATTTGATGAGTTACTAAGCTACCCTCTTCTACCAGGGGTTCCAAAAGTATGACTCTTCTGTAAATCAGTTACCACCTTTTTCATATATAGATTAGAGCACCGGTATCTTCAGCATCTAATATTCACTCGCTAATTACTGCTAATATGGAAAATATTAGATTTCATCTCTCCACTTTTTCACTAAAGAGGCTATGACCAGAGACTGTGGAACTGAAGGTCTGAGAATGGACAGCTCTAACTAAAGCCATTATATGAACCTGGAAAATGTTCTGAATTTCCAACACTATCATAAAATGTGAATGATAATGATTCCTATCATATGAGGTTACTGTAAAAATATATGAAATTGCGTACACAAACCACTTAGAATGCCTATCCACTAAGAATTACTCAGTAGTAGCCTAGGTGTGGAGTCACATGCCTATAATCCCAGTATATGGGAGTCAGAGACATGAGGGTCTTAGATTCAAGCCAGCCTCAGCAACTTAGAGAGGCCTTTTACCACTTAGCAAGACTGTTTCAAAAAACAAAATTAAGAAGGGCTGAGAGTCTAGCTCAGAGTTAGAATGCCCCTGAGTTCAATCCCCAATACAAAAAAAAAAATTACTCAATAATAAGAAAGCTATTAGTAACAGTATTAATAGCAATATTACTTATTGTGGTGCTGGGGATCAAACCCAGGCCTTCCATATATATTAACATTGTTAAATGACTTCAGAGAGCTTATTGACCAAAGGATCAAGTGATAGCCTTATTTAAACTATCTGACCAACTGATCTATCCTAACATTTCAACATTCTCCTTCCTGGGTGCTCCATGCTTATCTTCTTCTGTTTTACTGATCCTGCTCACCTTCTTCATTTCCACTTAAATGTCTTTGCTTATGAGCCTTTTCTGATCTGAAAATCTTTGCCCTAACTTTTCTTCACTGAAATGCTGTCAGAATTTCCAAATTCCACTCAAGTTCTACCTCCACAGGGCTTTGCCTAAGAATTGTAGACTTCATTGATTTTTTTTTCTTCACTTCAATACAAATGACACTTTTGTCTCATGTAAGTTTGCACCTAACTGTGTATGGTCCTATCCCTTTCCCTAATTGTCTCTCGTTTTAGTCTTGTCCTGTCTAGTCTTGCGCCAGACTGTGATCACCTGTAAAGAGAGGGATTGTGAAATGTACTTCTTCTGTGTCCTGCTCCTCTGTAAAATACCCTCCATCACTTTGAGCACCTACATTTTAACTAATGTATTCACTTGAGGCGACTTGATCTACGTTATTCCTGATCCTGTGTCCTACCTTGGTCCTGATTCTAGATTAAAGATCTCTGCATGATGAAATATTCTCTAAAAACTGAGGATTGTACTAGTTGTCTTTCCCATGATATATATACTGCAGTATCATTGTTCCAAGTTCAGCTGCTCCTACTTCGTCAGATGACATAGACGGACTTTTTTCTCCTTTATTTATTGAAAAGCTTAAGCAAACCTTTGACATTATACCTAAGTAAAATGTCTTCTTTATGTTGAGTGTTTGGGTATACTTGTGAGTAATTCTTGTGAATTTTTATTATTCACTCCACAGTGCTTCCTTTTTTCACTGGAGTTTATTAGGAGCCCAGTTAATTGCCATTCATTGGAGAGCATTTGGCAAAGCTGAATGTGGTTATTCAAACAAATTTCTACTTCTAGATACATTGTCTTCTGTTGTAACAGATCTTAGAGAGAAGTACATTTTCTTTTCCTCACCTTTTTTGTTCCATTATATGTGAATTTTTTTTTCTTCCAAAGGAGAGATAAAAGCCAAACTGTGGGATCTGGAGAAAGGAAAGAATGTGATGACATTGGTACTTTTTTTTTTGCCAGGGAGACATCCCTTCTTCTCAGTGCCTCTGGCCAAGGAGGTTCCAGTCAGATGCCCTTCCAAGCTTGTGAGTTCCCTACCTCACCAGCCACAGGGTGCACAGCAGGCTAATGTGTGACGCTGCTCTGCCCTGCAGACTAGACCTTCTGGTCTCACAATATCACAGCCATGCAATGTGGAGGGGAAATGCTGCCTTGGTATCAAGTTGCAGAGTGGAGAGAATGGGAAGAGACAAATGAAAAGATCTCTGCCAAATTCTCTATTGGCTTTCCCTAACTTGCTTCAGCAGGAGAAGATGTCAAGCTATAGAAATATAAAATGATATAAAAACAAACAAACCCCCCCAAAACAAACAAACAAAAAAACCAAAATCAAGACCTGCATCTTCCTGAATAAATCCAGTTTCCCTGAGTACTAGAGTACTAGAGAGAATAACATTCAACCCTAACACCAGTCAGAAAGACTGGGCATCTTTCTATATCTCTGAATCTCTGAAAAGGAGAGTCAAGGAAAGAAAAGCAGCTCTTTATCATAACAAAAGCAAGGAGGAGAAATATCTTTCGTCTGGAGCTCCATACTACCTCCCTTCATCCTTCTGTTTGGGCAGCAATCACAGACCCATATGCTAAGCAGTGGATGATATTTTTCAGAAGCATTTGTCTCCTTGGGAAGCTTCTAAGCCTGTTTTATTGGCAACTATGAGATCACCACTGGGTTTGTCATGTGGTTATTCTGCAGATGGTTTGATGGGAGGCTTGTTTCTAGTGGATGAAATCTCCCTCTGGACTTTAGTTTGGATTTAAGAAATTCATGCACTAGTTGTCTTTACTTTCTTATGATAAAAATCCTCACACTGTGTCACCTGGAAAAACCTATTGTCCTTGAGGCTTTTGAGGGGGAAAGAGAGAGGTAATATGATGGCGGTCCAGTCAAGTAGTAGCCATGCTAAAGGGCAACCTCTGAAGCTTCAGCTGCCATTGTAGTTCTGGAAAGGATGTGTGGCAGGTGCTATAGTGACTTTCTCAGTCCATACAGAAATCAGCTCAAAATAACCTTACAAAATTTCACCTAAAGTCAGGTGGCAACAGTTATATTACACTTGAAATGATTATTTTCTTCTTCTTCTCCTTTTCTCCAAAACAACCACAATTACCCATGAATTTTATGCCAAGAACATTGATATGTGCCCAAGAGAATGTAGTCCTTTTAGATATACTCCTTTCAGCATTTATAACTTTAAAACTAGGATGCAAAAATATAAAATAGATCGTTCTCATTTGCCTAGGAGAGAAGTTGCTCTCTCACATTTAAAGACCTTGACTCCTTTGTATTTCCAAAGATTGAAAACTGAATGTACTTTTAATAGGAAAAGTGACTTTTTCTGTCATAAAATTGGCTCTTTTAGAATTATTGATTAATGGATTTGAATGTCCACAACATTGTTCCCTGGTGGTTGGGCTCAGAAAGGTTATTTAACATTTCTTAGTCTGTTTGTCCACCTGTATGATATTGACTTATTCAAAGTTGATGTGGGAGCGAAATACTATAACACATTAGGTCTGTATCAGTCAGCTTTCCATGATTACAACAAAATACCTGAGATTAAAAACTTGTAAGGAGGTTTTAGCTCATGATCTTGGAGGATCTAGTCCATGCTCAGTTGGCCTGTTACTTTGGGGCCTTTGGTGAAGAAGCACATGGAACAGGAAGCATGTGGTGGAACAAATCTATTCATCTCATGGTGGCCAGAAAGTGAAAAAGGGAAAGGAAAGGGCTGGGGTCCCATCTCCCCTCTGAGGGCATTCCTGCAGTAACCTAACTTCTTCTCACTAGCCTCCACCTCTTAACGGTTCCACCACATTCCTGTAGCACCACAGGCTGAGGACCAAACTCTTAACACATGGGCTTTTGGGGGACACTTTCAAATCATAGCAAACTCTTTAGCAGAGGGTGTCACCTAGTATATTCATCTATTGTTTATCAAGTACTTTCTCTTTGTGAGGCTCTGCTTTGTATACTTTACATCTCTTAACTAATTCTCATAATAACCTTGCGTGCCAAGCAAAATGAACAACCCCCGCTCAGATGAGGAAAAGCAGAAAAAGGTTAACTTGCCCAAGGATATAAGGGGAGTAATTAGTTGCAGTGGGATTTGAACCCATGGTCTTTATTGTTATTCGACTTTATCTCTCTATGTAGTCTATAAATGATCAGAGAATTTTAATTCTCTTCTCCTTGATCCCAACTTTCTGGTTCTTTATTTACCTCATCTGTAAAACTGATGTGATTAGACCTGTGACCCTTGAGTGAGGTGTGTGTTAAGAACACCCGGGAAATGTTTTCAGACTACAAGGGATAGACCCTAGACTTAGGGTAATTCCAATTTTTTCATATTTATTTGGGGTCTTGAAATATGACTTATTCTAATGCCAAGCCCCTAGAAAGAGAATCAGGTAGACAGTGTCATACTAACCAAGAAATCATGCCTAACTCTCTGCTTCCTGAAATTTTGCATTAATCCAGAAGCAGAAGAAAATCTACCTTTCGAAATGTTAGCGTGTCTCCTCCCAGAGGGTCACCTATGTCAAGATAGGGCCGTGTTTTTCTCTCCAATGTTTCACCACCTGGTTCTGCTTTATAAGTGACCTTGAGGCTTTAAGATATTCACATGGAGCTGTCTTGCTTTTTGTAGTTTAAACAATTGTCATTTCAGAAATGTGCTTGGCAGCAGCCTCCCCCTACTTCCACAGCAGTAGTACAATACAAGCTTTTAAGCCACTCTTAACAGAATTACCCCCATGCTGCTTTCTTTCTTGATATGTCTTTGCCCTTACTTCATTTTTAGCACTTATAAAGGATTGTGTGTTTTTTTTATTAGCATTCATCTAAACTAAATGTAAGTTGTGATCAAATTCCTCCATGTTCATAAATGGCAGATATAATTTTTATGGCATTGGAAGAAAAAAAAAAAAAACTAAATTCAAGTTCACAGTGCTTCCAAACATGAATCTCAAAGAACCTCTTCTCATTACGTCAATCAGCATATGTGTCTATTCTGCTTTGCAGATGCACGTGGCCATTCTAATTTAAATTAGCAGTGTAGCATCTGCAGAGCTAGAATAGCCAACTGTGCATGTATGTGCATGTATGTGCATATGTATGTGTGTGTGTGTGTGTGTATGTACATGTTCTTTGGGGCAGCGAAAGTAAAAACACAAACTATCAAAAATCATTGTGAAACTAACAGAACACCCAATATAGCTAAAGGTCTTACATCAAGCATCATCAGGAAATCAAATCCTGCAAGTGTCTTTTAATATTACTTCTTGGTGCAGGGTGTGGGGCCACATGCCTGTGATTCCAAGTTGGGATAGGAAGATTGTAGGATCAAAGCCAGCCTCAGAAACAGAGTGAGATCCTCAGCAACTTAGCGAGACCCACAAAATAAGAAACAAAAAGGACCCTGAGTTCAATATCCAGTAACACACACACACATACACACACAAAATTATTTCTTGAACTAAAAGAAAAAAATAACTTCTTATGAAGTATACAATAGAATTTAAAAATATTTAAGATGGATTGAATGCTTACTATATCAGAATCACTGTTCGAAATGCTTTGGTGTATGTTATTGGATGGCCATGGCAAAACATTTGAGGTCAGTGCTATTCTTACTGTTTGCAATTCTTTGAAGAAATTGAGTCTCCCTGGCACTTAGCCACATATCTTGGGCCATCCTGCTAGGATGGGGAGTCAAGATTACATCTGATTCACAGGCTGAGCTCTGCATCACTGTGGCATGGCTTGCCAATTGAATAAACCTGCAGCTCTGAGGTCCAAATAGCCAACTGTTAGAAACCAAATGCTGGCACTAACATGACTAAAAGAAAAGCATTGGAGCACCATTTTGCTACTATAAAAGTCAAGTTGCTCAGCAAAACGCTGAGAGTCGTGAGAGGAGCATGGATACAGCTCAGAAGGGAGGGGGCTAAAGAGGATTGGAAGATAGTGGCTACAGGTACCAGCAGCTGCCATGGAGAGACCAGAGGGCATGCCAGTTAGAAGTGCGGAGAAGAATGCTAGCTGCAAGGACAGAGAAGAGAGAGCAGCTCTCTAACAAGCCACTTAAGTCTCCACAACCCCTCAGGGCTCCTGGACGCCACATTAAAGGGACATCCATCATTAGACAGATCTGCAGCGGGAGCAGGTGCTGGGGCATTTAATGAAAGAATCAGCCAGGTCCTGCTTTCTACCTCAGCCTCTGAAACCATGAATCATCATTTTCACCTAATTCTACTTTGTGCTAATCAGGACAGATGATGGGAGGGCCTAATTGGGAATGACACAAAGTCATTCATTCTACTGCAATGGAAGCTGAACTCTCCAATAGTAGACTATACAAGTTATAACCTAAAGCACAGAATATATCCAAGCAGATAGTTCTGATGTAAAGAACATCTGAGAATGCACCAGTAAGAAAATTAATTCCAAGTGTATATTTAACAAACCTGGGTAACACACCTACCAGCATATAATTGATAAAAGGGAGAAAATAAAGAGGGAAAAAAAAGTGGGAAGAAAGGGAAAAGGAAGAAGAAAAGGTGCAAGAAGAGAAGAGGGTGGAACCTGTGGATAAATCATGGTAATTAGATGAACATTGTATTCCTGTTAACTGTGGGACTTTTAAATGAGACATGATAGAAAGCTAAATAAGACTAGAAGAAATCAATCAATAACTCATAGAACCACAAAACTACTTTACGGTTTGTTCAGAGCAAAGACTTCTGCTTGCAACCAACTCTTTTAACCATTTTAAATGACTGATTAAATGCATATGTTTCATTTTAAACTAGTTAGGTTGATCCTCAGTTAATCTTTCATTCATCTTGGATTTCCATAAAAGTGATAAGTAATAGGGAGGTATCATTGTCACTCAGCTTCATAATATAACAAATACTGAATAGTGTTAGAATATATTCTTCTGGATGATTCACTGATCTTTTGGTACATTCCACAAACAATCCTTTTAGAATAGCCAAATTATTTGCAGAGAGTAAAGCTAATCTGTTTTGTGTGACATAAATAAAGTTTCCAATGAAGGGACAGAGATGGTGTCATGAAAAATTTTTAACTTTCTTTATAAGTGATCATTTTGCTTTACATTCATCTTACTATAGCTCCAGAATCTTAATCAAAACTTTGACATACTGTACCAAAAGAACGTTCAAATCCATTATAACTTTAAAGGTCAAATGTTTATGGGGGGGGGGTTGTATGTTTTTCAAAATTATAAACATATGTTCCTACTCCACATCCTCAACTTCTGGTTCTAAGCACTGTGAGGGGTCTAAGTGGCCTCTCTTTAAACTCATCTTGAAATGGTGCTGGATTTTCTTTGCTTTGTCCCCACTGGTGGACATGTGGTGAGTGAGTGTAGATTTTCCTCCTAGGGTTACTAATGCAGGAACAGGAAACTATACTCTGACCGCTGTTGACAAGACAAAGGAGAAAGACAGTGCCACCGAACAAGGTCATTTTCCAGAGGAGGAGGAAATTGCTTGAGAGATTGATATTTTGAGCTTTGGTTTCTTAATATATTTTGTAAAAAGTTGGCTGTGTTATACGTCTGACATGAGAACACCCTTTCTCTCCATTTTCTTTTAAAGAAAAATGCAAATGTTCTAAATAAAGCCAGCTAAAACTAAAGGAATTTTTTTCCCATAAAAATAAATTCTTGCAGGGGTTGTATTCATTTAACCTGCAACCCACTGGGTCTCACACCTGTGAAAGAGTACCATGACTGATGAATATAATGAATGCCTTATGCTATCAGGCAAATGTAAACCCTTTTCTACTGTTCTGTACTGAAGGAGGGTGTAAGTCATGCGACAATTTTAAAACAGAATTCTCTTCCCAAGCAATTACCAATTTTAAGTATTAGCTGCTTCAGAAAATAGAGTTAATTACAGCCACTTTTGATGCCCAATAACTTAGTACATTGCTCTTGAAGTGAATGTTCTGCTCTGGGGAAAAAAAACAAAAACAAAACCATGTACTATTAATTCTGGAGTGAGTTTCAGTCCTGCTTTGGCCATTCCCAAGTGGTATGACCTTTAGCAAATCATTCAAACTTTTTAAATCCAAGAGTTTTCCAATAGAATATGGGAATGATGATGTTTCTTTCCCAGTTTGAAATATACATTGAATACATAGTGCATTGACTAGCACACTGGATGTCCTTAGTAAATGGAACCTATCTTTATTTTAAATGTCAACTGACTGCATTCAAAAAGAATGCATGAGTTTCAAAATATTAATTAATGACAATATATTTTTCAAAAACTTTGAAGTCATGCCCTCTAAATATAATTAGCATGAAACTCAGCACAAAGGTGTAAGTTCATCAATAGTCATTAGTCCTGCTGTGTCCCTTCCTGATCTCCTGCAGTTCAAACAGTGTCCAGAAGTCCCAACTGCTTGAAGATTAGATTCTGTAGTTAGGTGGTGTCAGGGTCACCTTATTGTCCCCTGCCTCAGCCACAGCATTGCATACACGGCTTCAATCTGCACATTAAGTTGATTACAGCTAAGAGGGACCTAATGAGTTTATAACCAGGAAATAAGCCATAACACTTTTTATTTACTAAACACATACTATGAACCCAGCCTTGGGAAGAAGGTTATGAATGCTTGATTTCATTTCTGAAAACAGATTTAAAATCAGATAGCTTTAGGATGAAGTCTTAACTCTGTCCCTCATTAGCTGTGTGTCAATTTTTTAAATGTTGATGACACTATATACTCCCTGACGGTCTATTTTGAGGGGAAAATGGAACAACGCATGTTAAGTTGTTAAGTGTTCATCGAGATATTTAGTATATGATGAACTCCTTGAACCTGTTCCTTCATTTGGCTCTCGTGATGCCTGTGGCTTTCCTACAGCCTCGCAGACTGTGCCTTTTCAGTCTCCCTGGCAATCTTCAGCTCTCGTTAATTGAAAGTGGAGTCCCCAAAAGCTCTTTGAATTTGTTCCTCCCTTCAACATGCTCTGAGTGACTCAAACCCATGTCTTAAAACACCATCGATTTCCCATTGAAAACTCTGTCCCCATTTTACTATCAATGCTTCAGTAGTTAAGAGAGATTAAGTAAGTTGGCCACAGGCACACAAAAAGTGGTAACATTGGGATAAAACTAACATCTGTCGAACACTGAAGTCTGAGCTATTAAAATTTGCAGTAGAGGAGGGGGTGATTTAGATATGCACAAGTATCAACTCCTAAACTCAATGAAAAGAGAATGAATGCCTGGGTGTTTGTGTGACTTGCTGTATGTGAATAAATTATACAGTTTCCCCATATGATAGTTTGTCCTTTAATTAAAAATTTAAAAACGGTTTTTGAAGGTTAAGAGTTCTCTCTAAAACTTCAAATCATTTTTAAGAAAAATTAATGAAAATTATTAATTGTTATAGCTCATTTATAAGAAGCTAGATGAGAATATTATGAAAAATTAGTGAAATTATTATCAGATGGAATAATTAAAGATCAATTGTGAAATAATCACATAATTCTAGCTATACGCTATATCGCTCTTCATTAATCAAAGATAATCTGGAATTGCAATACTTAATTAAATGCAAGAAAGTGTTTGTGTGTTCTGGCTCTGAAAGGAGATAATTGGAGAATGCAGAAGCTGTACAGTTGTCAGATTTGCTGATTTTTTTGAGAGCACAGAAATGTAGATTCTGCAGAATGGGGGTTGGTCATTTTGTGGATGGTTGAAATCTTGCCTAAAATAGATACCATTGTTTTTGATGGCATAAAGATATTTTTCTTTAGACTCTGAAAATAAGAGGATTTTAATTCATCAAGAAACTCATAAGAAAACAGTAATGCATCTGATCTGTGCAGATGCATTTGATCTCAGAGGCCCATGTACAAATGCCATCTTGCTTTGCTTTCTTCACTGCCAAAGTCACAGCCTTACTGGTTGCTGTCCTTAGTGATCCTTCAAAGGGGAAGTAACTCTGCTCCTTTTCTGACTTTTTGAAATATGTCCATATATAATACTTACATTGGTCTTCGTGTCTCAGCAGGAATTACTTAAAGTCACACATTGATTTCAAATGTAATTTGTTTACGAGAAACTTTGAGTTAAAATTTACATACAATAAAATGCATATGGAGAAAGAGAGAGAGAGAGAGAGAGAGAGAGAGAGAGAGAGAGAGCATACACACAGTGAAATCACCATGACAATCAAGATATAGACAATCCCAGTCACCCCAGGAAGTCCCTTGCACCTCATTCCAGTTGGTCCCCACTCACACCCTGGCAAAAGGCAACTGGTCCTCTGCTTTTCTGGCAGTATAGATTAGAATTATCTTCTCTAGGACTTATCTAAATGGAAGTATATGCCACATACATATTTGGGTGTGGCTTCTTTTGTTTAGCATAAAACTTTTGAGATTCATTCTTTTATGATTCATTCTTCTTAGCTTATTTTTTTTTCTTTTTAATGCCTAGGTAGTATTACATTGGACTATTATATCATAATTTGCTAATTTATTAACCCATTGATAGATATTTGGTGTGTTTCCAATTTTAAATTATTATGAGTAGAGTTGCCATGGACACTTGTGTATTAGTTTTTTGTTTGATGATATAGTAACTTGCTTTTTATAATATTTTAGTATTTTTCACTTTATCAACCTAGGAAAAGTCTATTTTTTTTCTTTTGTGGTACTGGGGATTGAACTCAGGGGCGTTCTACCTCCAAGCTATACCCCCAGCCCTATTTATTCTTTATTTTGAAACAGGGTCTCACTAAGTTGTGGAGTGCCTCACTAGGTAGCTGAGGCTGGCCACAAACCCGATACTCTGGTCTCAGCCTCCCAAATGATGGGATTACAAGTGTGCGTGTGTCACCATGCCCAGCTCAGGAAAAGTCTATTTTAAAAATATCTATGGAGCCGGGCGTGGTGGCGCATGCTTGTAATCCCAGCATTCGGGAGGCTGAGACCGGAGGATCCAGGTTCGCGGCTAGCCTCAGCTATCTAGTGAGGCACTCCACAACTTAATAAGACCCGGTTTCAAAATAAAGAATAAAAAATAGGGCTGGGGGTGTAGCTTGGAGGTATAATGCCCCTGAGTTCAATCCCTAGTACCGCAAATAAAATAAAATAAAATAAAATAAAAATATCTATGGAATGGAGGGTAATTCAGATATAAAAAATGTAAATATAAAAAATTTTTCTTTCATAAAGAAAATGTTTTTTGTACTCACATCATGCTTTTATAAGAATCAGGGAAGACACTATTGTTATCTCAGTTTACAAATTTGCAAACTGAATCTTGCTTAATACCACAGAACTAATAAGTACGAAAGTTTATGTCATAACCTGCTTAATAATTTTCTTGTCTGTCACTCTTTCTTTTCTACCATAAGGAACATTTTCTTTTCCTTCACACATATTTATTAGTGTTAGGATAACAAAATATACCAAAATTTCATATGTTCCCTCAAGACACTTAAGATTTAATTGAGAAAATACATGTGCATGAAAAATATTTAGTGTAATTGCAAAGCTATACATTAAGGATGTTAGATACATGTACTCTGTGCTGTGCTGAGTGCAGATATTGAATTGATATTTAAGTAAAAGAATATAGAGTTATTTGGAAGAGGTTCATTAAAGAGGTGATTTTAAAATATATTTTAGAAACACAAAAATAAGCAAAAGAATAGATAAGAAGTAAATTTAAGTCTGTGTGTTTATGTGACAAGATAGAATCTGGACTCAGCAGGACTATTGAAGTTGAATATATATAGAGTAGGGCCAGTTCAATGTCAAGTTGAATCATATGGCATTTGCTCCATGGACAGTAGGGAGACAGTGTACATTCCTAAGCAAAGAAAAATAGTGAGTGGCATGGTGCAAAAAGTTTTATAAAGAATTATTTGGTCTTTGCTTACAGAATGAGGTAGATATGAGAAGGACCAGCCATTGGAGAGGCTGCTTCAGAGACTATTGTAACATAGATATAAGGTGTTGAAGACCCAGAGCAGGCAAAGGAAAAGACAAATCTTAACTGCTTTTATAAAAACCAGACAAGCTATTTCAGCCCTTCACTGACTGGTATTGTAATTTAGAGGCATTCAAATAGAATTCCTCTAGCAACTAAATATCCTCATGCTAACAGAACTAGATTTCACAGCCATAGAAATGGTTGTAAAGCTAGGATGCTTTATAAGACTTAATTTTGGCCTGGAGCTTAATTCCTTTTTGCTACATTTCACCACCTGTCAACTTACCAAAGGATGCTCTGACTTGCTTATTTCAGCTTCCCTCTTTGGAGCAGAGTTTAAAATAGCACCCATCAGTCTTAATCTCAACTATTTTCCAAAATGTTTCCCAAATTAATAAGTGCAGGATTGGAAGCAGTGACCCTGTAGGGGAATATGACAAAAATAGCTCACCCATAATTAGAAATGAAATCTTTCATTGAGCAATAGGAGACTGGCAAAACCCAGCAGCTTTTCATACTGTGCTGTTCTGAGGGGTCCTTCAGGCAAGTCCTCTCTAAGTCCCTCTCCTTTTGCCCAGTGGTTCAATGGCAGCTTTTATTTCCTTGTCTGTTTTCAGGTTGTCGGCTTCAGCCATATTCCCCATGCCCTGGGCACACATGCAAGTTGGATTCTGGTAACTAAGTGATCTATGCTCATGAGGAGATCTCAATTAAACTTGTATGTGGGTCAAAGCAAATTGAAGACCCCCCCCACCCCCACCCACACACACTCACTGTACAATGCAGGCTAAAGTGTAATTCTTGATTGATTTGGAAGCCAAAAAAAACTCTTAAATGGAAGTTGTGATAATGATTTAAATGCATCTTACCTTTCTGCCAATGACTTTCTTTAGTCCTCAGTCCAGTGATTACTCCAGGTACCATGATGGGAAAGATCATGTAGACTTGGGAGGACAGAGTAGAGTTCAATTCCTGTTCTGCACATGCTCTATACATCAATAGTCATTTGCTCTTGGAAATTTGACCTCTTTTTCTGTCTTAGGTTCTGCATCTATTAAATTAGAATTACAAGTGTCATTTTCCCCCAAAAGGATTGAGAAATATTAAGTGAAACGATCAAGTTAAAGAGCTAAGCATTGCACCTGGTACATAGGAAGCTCCCACATATGAAGGAGTATTTGAGGGATGGTGCTTCTTCTATACTCTTGTTTTGTGGTGACTGTTGTTGGTGTTGTTTTCATTGTTGTCACAGCCTAAATTTTTAGAAATTCCTCTCAGAGTATTTGCATTGTATTAGAAGGAATATAAACACCCCAGGCAGAATTTTAAAAGCCCTATGTGCAAGTACAAACAATATTCTGTGCAAATACCAGAAGACAGAATAATTCTGCAAGGGCAGTGAGAGACCATTTTATGGGACACTTACATTAGAGCTGAGTCTTAAAAGGCAGATGCAGTTTCTACTTTGCATCTGAATGAAGAAGGGTTTCAGGATTCCTTTTTTGAGGGGACAATCTAACATATGTTTTAGGAAGGGAGTCCTGGCAACAGTGTAGAAAAGGAGAAGTATAAGAGAAATGTTAGAGTCGCAGAAACAATAGGCAGCTATAAATGGTTCATTTTGTTGTTTATTGCCATGAGATTATAAGGCAGAAGCATGGGAGGAGGGCACAGGAAGGAGGCTGCAGTGGCTGGGACTAATCATGGGAAGGCTGATGTACATCGGACCCATTAACAAGTCCTGCGACTGAATAGCCCTCTGCACAAAGCTCTGCTTTTCTTCTTTTTATCTTGGTTGAGCCCTCCTCAGTACTTCTCACAAACATTACTGCACAATTCTTGAACTTCTTATGTAGGATGGAGTCTGCTTTTCCTCAAACCTTCTGAATTCCCATTCTCATTCATCCTGGTGTCTCCTGTTTCACTTGCCCACAGATGACCAGGGACCTGGCTCCATCTTCCTATGCCCGTGCTTTAGAACACAGTCTCTTTCCCAGCGAGTGTCACACTTATTTCTCCTTTGCTGCCTTCCAATCTGACATATCCACATGGATGTTGTAAGAGGCAACTTGATAATAACATCTTTGCCCTAGTTTTCCTCTGCAAACTTAATCTTCCCTAAGGTTCTCCATCTTGTAGGGGCACCACATGCACCTAGTTGCTGGAGCAGGATCCAGGACTTTTCCTTGATGTGTTTCTTTCTTCCAATTCCATATTAAATATCTCATTAAGGGCCACCCACATACCCTGCAGAGCTCCATCTCTCAGCTGCACTTTCCATCCCACCACCCCCTTCCTGGCTCGGTCATCTTTACTTGTGCCAAAGTAAACAATTATGAACTGGTCTACTGGTGTCTCTTCTTGCCCCCTGCACTCCATAACTACACAAGAATCTCAATGATCTGTTGAAACTCTGTTCCTATCACTATTTTCTCTCACAACAATCCTCACTTAACATCCAAACTTATCCCCAACTTAAAAAGTCCTATTTATCTGACTTCATCAACTTTTAGTCTTCACTCTCCTGCTTTGTTCCAATTGCAGTAACATTATTTTCCCTAAATGTATCAAGTTCATTCCTACTTAATGTATTTTGCAGCTGGCTTATTCCTCTTGGTGCTTTGTTTCAATAAACTTTTTTTTTCCATAGGATCTTTCTCTCATAATGTACCAATTTTTTTTTTTTTTTTTTTGCAGTACTGGGGATTGAACTCAGAGGCATTCTACCTCCGAGTTATACCCCCAGCCCTATTTTTTATTCTTTATTTTGAAACCGAGTCTCACTAAGTTGCGGAGTGCCTCACTAGGTAGCTGAGGCTGGCCGCGAACCCGGATCCTCTGGTCTCAGCCTCCCAAATGCTGGGATTACAAGCGTGCGCCACCACGCCCGGCTTATAATGTACCAATTTGAAAACCCCCCTCCTTCCTGAATGATATCATCCCATAATATTCTGATTAGCTTTATCTATCTTTTATTTCTGCATTCTTCCTCTCAGCTCCTTCCAATTAGAAAAGAAAGCTTTATCTGGGTGTGGTAGAATGCACCTGTGATCTTAGTACTTGGGAAGCTGAGACAGGAGGATTGTAGGTTCAGGTCAGCCTCAGTAACTTAGCGAGACTCTCAGAAACTTAGCAAGACTATGTTTCAAAATAAAATAGACTGGGGGTGTAGTTCAAAGATAGAATGACCTGGGTTCTATCTCTAGCCTTCCTCTCCCCCAAAAAGTAAGCTTCATTAGAGCTAAACTTTTATCCCTTATACCTTGTATTCTAAACTCTTTCCCTAGCATCTATGGTATGCTGTAACATATAGTAACTATTCAACACATATTCTTTAATGAACAATAAATAACACTATCCTAAAACCAAGTCACTATTCTTTCTTGCTTGGAATACATCAAGCAAGCTTACTTATCTGTCTGTACCCCTTTAGTAATTACCCCCTCTAATTCCTTCTATGCCTGTAGCTAAGGATCATTTAAAACTGTGATCTCATCTTGGCAGCCCCCTCTATCATAGATAGGCCCCAGAGAGGACCTGGCCACATCTTCCTCTCCAGCTCATCCCTCAGCCCAGTGGCTGCTGCCTTTTCTTTTCCTTCCTTTCTTTCTTTTGTTAAATACTAAATCCACAAAGAGTGGAGGATGGTTGGAAATAATTTCACTTCATTTTTTAGTCATCAGTATTCAGCACTGCTGAGAGTTTTCAGCCCTTACAGCCACACTGTATTGGCTGTGCAGCTTGCACCAGTCTGTTTTTGCAGACTTCTTTTTAATTTGTAAAGAGAAGGAACAGGAGGCCCAAAGGTGATTACCAGTCAGAGCAGTTCATCATTAGAAAGGTCTGAGAGTTGTGGCAAGTTGATGACTGTAAGATACAGGTCAAATGGATTTTGCACTATTCAGGCTCAGGGTGAATTACAGAAATTAAATAGCACTCTAATTAACCAGAGTAGTTAGCACATAATTCAGATCTCTTGAGCTCCAGCTGGTTGAGGATTTAAAAAATTATATTGTATAATGTACAAATAACTACAATAAAAAAACTGTTCAGGTTGTTCTTCCATAGACATATTTCAAGGGTAAGAAAACATTGCAGATTTTTGTAAAAAATGATATATTCTTATTCAACAAGAGGGGGAAAAAGGTGAATTCTATTTTTCAAAGAGAATAAATGATGAAGTGAGAAGGGGATGAAAGAAGCTTTGCATTCCGTTGTTAAGCACTGCACACATTCTGACTTGGGCCTTTTAAACCACAAGAATGAAAAGGATAGACGATAAGGTGAAAACACACCATATACAAGTTTTATAAGTCAATGTGTCTTACTAGTCGCCTCTGAAGGTGTGGCATGGCATTTTCTACCATGTATAAGTTAACGCACAGTAATGCAGCTCAGAAAAACTTAATACTTGCTACAGACAGGATGCGATGTCTTGGTCAACATTCTCACTACTACTACCCAAAACACCTGACCACACAATTTAGAAAGAGGAAAGACTGATTTGCTCACAGTTTTTGAAGACGTAGGGGGCTTGGTCCATGTGAGGCCAGGGTCTGAGGAGAGTGCAGGGCATGGCAGCAGGAAGCAGAGAGAGAAAGAGCACGGGCTCTGCTCTCACACCATGGAGGCTGGAAACAAAGAGAACAAACAAGCAAGGAGATTTGAAGACAAAAGCACAGTCCCCAAGGTCACACCCCATGGGCTCACCTTTTTCAGCCATTATACCACCTGCCTACATTACCACCCAGTAAATCCATTACAATCAATTTAACCACTGATGAGATTACAATCTTCATGACTTAATTACATCAACTGATCACTAGTACATGAATTCTTCAGGCATTCCATATCTAACCATAAGAGTAACAAAAATTACTTAAATATGTGTTCAACAGAGGCAAAACAAGTTAGGAAACTCCTAAGAAAAACTTGAGATATGAAGGGACAAGTGCAAATATTAGAGAAACTTGGCAATGTAGACTGATTTTACTATTGTGTACACACACATATACACAAAGAAACAGAGGAATTGCCATAAAAATGGGAGAAATATAAGAACTAAGATGTGGCACAAGGAAGAGGATAATTTATAAATTAGAAAAAAATATTTACCAGGAAAAATGAATAATTATTCTGTTTTCAGATATCTAAAGTTCAAGGGTCAATTAAAATATTTTTATTAATGCCCTTTTCAAAAGGTCACTTTATTTTTAAATTCCTCCCCAAAATAATGAAACTAAGATTTCACAGCATTGAGAACTATGCTAAACATATATTTTATCACACTTAAGATCATGACTCCACAGGAGTAAGGGTTACTATCTGTACTTCCTCATAGATTAGATAAGAAAACTGTAATTTACAAACATACAAGAAATTGGCTCAAGAACTTAAAGCCAATGAGAGGTGAGGTATGGGTCTAGGGGTTTAAAGTTGCAACATTCATGTTTTTTTTTTGTTATTTTGTTTTTTTGTTTTTTCTGGTACTAGGGATTGAACCCAGGGGCATTCAACCTCCAAGCTACACCCTTAGTCCTATTTTTTTTTTATTCTTTATTTTGAAACACTGTCTCACTAAGTTGTGGAGGGCCTCACTAAGTAGCTGAGGCTGGCTGGGAACTCAGATCCTCAGGTCTCAGCCTCCTAAGTACTGGGAATACAAGTGTGCATTGACACACCTGACTAACATCCATGTTTTTTAAACTAGGACTCTATGCTACCTCCCTAACTTAAATTGTATCTTTTCCATGAAAATAAAATAAATAGCTGACTTTTTGTAAACTTTACTCAATGTAAGTCCCACTTATATGGTCACCTGTAGTGTACTATTTGCAATTTTACAGGGGTAAACTTTGGAGAGGGGAATTAAGTATCTTTCTTTTTGTCCACATCAGAATACTGTTTACCCAAAGCAAGGATCCTAATTTAGACAAAGACATATGCACATTGCCCTCTTCTGTGTCAAGTTTGTCCTACCACAATCTAGTTAGTGGTGCAATCTGTTGTTCAATCCTTATAAAAAAATAAAAGAGTAACTTATGGACCTTGCAGAATGACATTCTTCATACTATATTTTTTATGGCCAATATGAGTTAAGATATTTTATGCTCAATTAAAAAAAGCTGTCTGAAGTTTAAAATATAAAGAAAATTGCAGTACAAGTTTTTGTCCTTCATAGCTTTGTGCCCATTGGATTATATGTCAGGTCAAAATATATTTTATAACAAATTCATCTTAAAAGCAGGCATTTTGTTTGGAAGCAGGAGAACAAAGAGTTTAGGGATTGTTTGATGCCTTTAAAAAGTAAATCTATTAAGTTTTAGGCTTATAATTACTATCCGCATGACTGAAAATTGGATAAATTGTAATATTATAGCTACTGTCTGAAGTTTTCAGTTATAGATAGTAATGTGTATAGTTTCTCTCAACTTAAATGAAGGTCTGCCAGTACCATGCTGTTTTGGTTGCTATAGTTTCATGGTCCATTTTGAAAACAGGCAGTGTGATGCCTCCAGTTTTGTTCTTTTTGCTCAAGATTGCTTTGACTTTCCAGGGTCTTTTGAGGTTCTATACAATTCTAAGATTGCCTTATCTATTTTGTTAAAACATTGTTAGAATATTTAATCAAGATTACTTTGTCTATAGATTACTTTGGGTAGTATAGACCTTTAAGCAACACACATTCTTCTAATCTATGACCACAGAATACCTTTCCATGAATTTGTGTCTTCTTTAATTTCTTTCATTTATGTTTTATATTTTTCAGTGTATGGGTCTTTCTCCTGGTCAAAATACTTCTGGCCAAAGTATTTTTAAGTTATTGGAAATGGGATTGTTTTCTTGATTTCTCTTTTGGATACTTCATGGTTACAGAATCATGAGTAATTAGAGACATCAGTGATTTTGTGTGCTAAAGTTGTTAGTTAGTTCTCAGAGTTTTGGGTGAATTTCCTAGGATTTTCTACATATAAGATCACATCAAGGCAGCATGGTAGTAGACTAAAAATAGGGGTATAGACCAAAGAAAGGGAATAAAGAAGTAATAATTAAATTCACATATTTACAATGAATTGATCTCTGACCAAAAAAAAAAAAAAATGCCAAGAAAACACAATCAGATAGGCCAATCTCTTCTATAAATGGACCTGGAAAAATGGGCTATCCACATGCAGAAGAATGAAATTGAACCAGAATTTCAACATATGTAAAAATCCACTCAAAATGGAATAAAGACTTAAACGTAAGACTTGAAACTTACAATTCTTAGAGTGAAACATAAGTAAAAATGTTTCTTGACATCAGTCTGGGCAAGGATGTTCTGAAAATGACACAAAAGTCACAGGCAACACAAGCAAAAATAGATGGGATTAAATCGAGCCTAACAACTCTGGTACAACAAAGAAAACAAGAGTGAAGAGACAACCTTAAAGAAAATATGTATAAGCCCAACAGATGAGAAGGGGTTAACATCCCAAATATATAAGGAATTCAACTCAGTAACAAGAAAACAACCTAATAAAAACATGGGCAAAGAATCTGAATGGACGTTTCTCAAATGAGGACATATAGATGGCCAACAGATATATGAAAAAAATGCTCAACATCATTAATCATCAGAGAAATACAAGTTTAAACCATAGTGGGACACAAAGTTAAGATGCTCCAAGTACTTACTTCTAAAGTTGGGAAAATTAATTCTTAGGTGTAAAGTGCTTAGCATAATGTCTGGTAGAAAATTATAACAAAAGTTAATAATAACAGGTATGGGTATAACCTCAAATAGGATACCACTAATGTATACATAAGATAACATTCACAGCATAAAAGGTTTTTTTTTTCCACTTTGAGGGTCTTATGGTTTTGTTCCTTGACTATTTTCTCATCTCTGAAATGCCTTAGGAAAAAAAAATCCTAAATTTATAATAGATATGCTAGACTACTGTGGAACATGGACTGTGCATCTGTTTACACCCTGGTTGGTGTGTGTGCATTCACAAGACATCTTCTAGGGATGAACAATGCCATCTATTTTTCCTTGTGAAGCTGGGATGGGAAGAAGGAGAGACACAAACAATAGGAAAATTTCAAATAATAACTGCTAAAAGGAAGACAGGAGAGAATAATACTGATGGGTACATGTGAGCATTCTCAACAAGGTGGTCAGATAAAGTTTCCTTAAAGATGAGCCATTCAATCTGACATCTTCATGATAGGAAAGAATGAGCCATGGGAAGTTCTACAGGAAGAGCACTCTTGGAAAAGAAAACAAGGGTAAAGACAGTAAAGTAAAAACAATTTTGGTGTGTCTGAAAACCAGAAAGCAACTCAGTGTACCTAGAGCACAAGACATGTGAGAAGAATGTTGAGCTGAAGTAGGAGGCGTGGCCAGGGGGACAATAGGTCTTAGTAAGAAGTGGAGATGTTATTATCATTGCAATAAGCAACCAGCCGGGCATGGGGCATGGCTTGCCACTTGAAGGATTAATTTGGGGCTATGTGGTTTGTCTAAGAACTTTAGGTGTCACAGCTGGAACAGTTTCTGAAAGCCTCAGATGGAAGCAGGATATGGAAAAATAGTGAGAGGGCTATGAGTCAGAGTGCTCCATTGAAATGAGAGCTTCAACCCTCACATCCAGGACCACCGGTTAAGATACAGGTTATGCATTGGACTCATTAAGGTACACTTGCAATTTAACTTAATCATTGTGCCAGGCATTATGTTAGATACCAAGGATACAGCTGTGATGAAAAAATTCCCCTGCCTTCTATTCTGTGACATGGAATAGATGGAAGATACTGTTCTACTAAGCTTTTACTGAGAGTTCCTTTTCATAATCCTTGGTCCTTGCTAGTCTTTATACTTCAAGATGTGTCAGCAAAATCATCCATTGTGGTGGCCTTAAAACCTTGTAAAAAGCTTACACATAGTAGGTCTGAACAATTCTTAACTAATGTTAATTGGACAAGACTATTATACTAGTTTGATCTAACTGATACAAAGCATTTCATTGAGTGAATATATCTCCTCTTTTTAAAAAAATATAAAAACTATATTCTGTTTTTGAACTTAAACATATTGATAATGTTTTTCCCCAAAAGGCTTTATGCTTTTATAGGGTTGTGCTGTATTAATCACCATTTTGTTTTCTTTCTCTGCTATGCAGTGTACCTTACGCCTGTGGATTTAATATGTCTACTTTGGTTTTGAACTATGTGAAGTCAGTTTAACCAATAATTATTTGGTAAACAATTTCATAGCACAGTTACATGCCCTGTTTTGTTTTTGCACATCATATATGAAGTTAGAAAGTAGAAAACCTTTTATCTTTTCCCATGTCCATTTAAAATTCCTATTTAAATCTTAATTTTAATTGTGACAGAAGGAAACTTAAATTGGTATTGCATTTTGTTCTTTGAACTTTCTCTTTATTCTCAGTACTCCAGGTCAATAAACTATGAACAGTCCAGAAAATGTGCATGGTCTCCTTATAGTACCCATTAATCAACTGGGATATCTTTTCCTTCTTCTTCTCTCTCCTTGTTAATTTAATTTCAACCTCTGAATCTTAGCAAAACTATTTCTAAAAACCTGTTTTGACCTCCCATATCTATGTTAGTTGCTTTATTATAATTTTTTCTATTACCAACGCTATCATATATTATTGTAATTTCTACTTGCTCTCGATTTCTCTTACTAGGCCAAATCCCCAGTTGACTGAGACTAGATCTTGATTTCAGTGCTGACTCCACCTTCTAACCCAATAACTACCCCATAGTGGACCCTTAACAAAAATCTATTGAGTGAATGAATAAATGAATAAATTAGCTGTCATTTTCTAAGGCAGGTTGTAATTTAATTTGTTCTTATTGTCTAGCACATTAAAAAGGGGCTTTGTTCATAACTTGTGACTTCCCCAGTCTCCCGAGTCCTATTTTGATGATTTTCTTTTTATTTTATATAGTTTGATACTTAGCATGTTACTTTAGAGAAATGTTGCTTTTAAGTCTGGTAGAAAAGAGAGAGAAGACAATCTGATACTAGTATAAATCTGCCCTCAGGACCCATTTCTCCGGAAAGGCAGACAGGAATGAGTCGTGGTTAGGATCTAAGAGCAGGCAGTGTCATTTTAAAAATGAGAACAGGGCTTCATTTCCACGTTCTCTGGCATTCCTCTGATATCCCAGCTTGTAATGCCTCTGGCTGATTGTTGACAGTCCACTTGTGAGAACTGTGGTTTCTCCTGTCTTTATAGGGGAAATCAGTGTGGCTATGTAGGAAGGGACAAGAAATGGAGTTCTGTCTCATGAATAAAATCCATGTCTCCTGATGTTGCTGACAAAGACCTGAAGTCACTAGACCAATTGCTATGCTCCCAGGGAAATATAAGTGAAAAGATCTCGATTCTCTCTCTCTCTCTCTCTCTCTCTCTCTCTCTCTCTCTCTCTCTCTCTCTCTCTCTCTCTCTCTCTCTCTTCCCCACCCCTCTTCTTCAGCATTCAATTCAGCCCAAGAAACCAGGAATCCAGGAGGAAGGAAGTAATTGACATTCAAAGCCTCTATTTTTAGACACCTTTACACTTTCCTTTGCTTCTAACTAGCAAGGATTTTTCCAAACAAGCTTTTAATTAGCAGGTGAGTTTAATTGATATGTGGGTTTCTCAGAAGGGGAAAGGACCTCAATGTGGAGAAGAAGGAGGAGGGACTCCCTCTTTCTCACTCACAATGGAAGGCCATTAATTCATTTGCACCTGGAAGTTTTAAAGGATCAATTTACTGTAGCAAAGAAAGAAGGCAGAAAATCAAAAGGTTGGAATCTGTCAGAGAAGAAAGAGAGGCACTATAATTTAACATGCTATGTAGATGATTTAAAACATGGAAAAATATTGCTACCGACATCCAGATACAGAAACTAACCTATTTGCATATAGCCAGCTTCTGTCCATGTTCTGAAAAAAAAAAAAAAAGATTAATGTTTCAAATTAATGAAGTTAATTTTTTTAAAAAAGTTTTTAGACTGTAGTAAAGAAAAAAGAACATGAAATAAAATATATATTAAAATCATTTTATTGCTCTTAAAGAAGTGTCTTATTAATTTCCCTGAATCATGATTTTAACTCAGACATTGATAGTTTTGGAAAGTTAAATCCAAAGTAAATAATTTTGCTTTTAATTTATTTACTTTTTATTTCTTTTGGTACTGGGGATTGAACCCTATTGTGTTCCACCTCTGAGCTACACCCCGAGCCCTTTTCTTTTCTTTTTTTTTTTTTTTTTTTTTGTATTTTGAAACGGGGTCTTACTAAGTTGCCAATGCTGGCCTCCAACCTATGATCCTCCTTTCTCAGCCACAGAAGTGCTGAGATTACAGACATATGCCACCATGCCATCATCTTTGCTTAGTTTCACTTTTTTTTACATATATATATATATATATATATATCTTATGCAAGATATATATCTTGCATTCAATTTTGTAAAATGGGAAGTTATAGAAAGCATGGAAAGGTATACACATCGTGTTCGAGAAACTATTGGTTGCATGCAATAGAGAGAAATAGTGATTAAAGTAAATATAGAAACAAAGGAATAAATTGAGTGCAAATTGACTATCTTACAGAATCAAAAAATGACTGAACAATTGAGGCTGAGAAATGGATTGGAAGAAATGGAAATGGAATGGATTGGAACTAAAGAAGATTTGGAATATATGTAGCAGAAACTAGTGGAAAGTCATTGTAGGATCCGTTATCAGAACGACTCAGCTCTTAGCTATTTTCTTTCTATTGTTATTTTGATCAAAACCCCAATCTCAGGACACAGTTTGTGATTAGTCTAGCTTGATTGATATACTCAGCCATTGACAGAGGAGCCAAGCTACTTTTGCCAATATCATCTGAGCCTAAGAACATAGAGTTCAAGTCAAATATTCAGGATGCAACTTCTGATCTAGTCTCAATATTTCTGTGTGCATAAACATGTACATATACCATAGAATTTATATATGTATATGTAGATGGACATTGTTACAAAGTAATGCCTATCCAGTTTTTTTCTCACTACTCCTGTCTGCTTCAGTGGGCTTACAGAGGTTGAACAGACAGGTCAAAGCTCTGTGCCAAAACAGAGTTACCTGTGTCCATTACCCAGAGTGGAAGTCTGCGTTGCTGAGAAAGAAAATTCTCCTTTGAATCCCCACAGCTAGCAACCATAAAAAAATGGCTGCACTTTCACCCTTTAAGATGCCTTTTCAGATTATTTGATATTTATTCTTAAAAAAGCCTTAAATAATAGCTTGGGCCCTGCTGAGTTCACCATAGAACTGTCAGAGACTTGTATTTATTGGACAAATGGTAGTTACATAGAACACAGAGTCCTAGAAAAGAAGCAAGCAACATAAACATCTCCTACCTCTAAATTTGTGCTTTACTGATGGGGCCCAAATGGAGAATCTTAGTTAATATTATTCCAGTATAATAATTTTGGTGTTATAATGGAAACCCAAAATAGGATCATTTATGAATGTTCTATCCTCTTCAAATTAAAATTTGGATATGCTTAATAAATATTCTAAAGATTACATTTCTTTTCCTTAATTAAAGAAGAGAATGCATGAGGATTTTGTAAAAATGGATACTTGGCTTCATGGTTAGTCCAAATATTTTCTGTCTTGGGCACAGTATTTGGATTCATAACTTGACTAACTTGACTTATGTATAGAGATTTTGGATATTTGTAAGAGAAATCTGAAGAGCACATCATATCCAATTACCTTTCTGCCTTGTATGATATGTGACCCTTTTTATTCTTCTCTACAATGTTGGCAATGCAAGCTCTCCTAGCATGCAGCTCACTCAGCCTAGTGCATACCAACTCTAGGAAGTTAATGAAAATAAGAACCCTTGAATGCTGTAATTGGTGATCCAACCTCCTAGACAACTAAAAATTAATTGGCCAGATGTTCCCTACCCAACCATAATGGGGGATAATGTAGGAGACTGAGTTTTCAACCTTCCCCAGGTGTGCACATTTGAGCAGAGAAAAGTGATTATGAGTGACATTATGACAGGTGCAATGCCCATGCTTCACTGTGCCCTGCGTATCTGTTATATATTTAGGATTTTTCCCCGAGGCATTTCAGAGATATGAAAATAGACAAGGAACAAAATGAGAAGACCCTTAGAATAGGGGGAAAATGCTTGGAAGTTGTCAATATTGTATTAGGTGTATATTGATTGCATTGTTATTTTTGGTTATACTTATGCCTGTCACTGTTAGCTTTTGTTGTAATTATGTGCCAGGCATTGTGCCAAACACTTTCACCTTCCCAGTTTTAGAGGTGGGTGCTTGTATTATCTCTACTTTTTAGATGTGTCAACTGACCTTCAGAGAAAGAGAGAGAGAGTCAGTCCCTCACAGTAATACAGGAAGTAGGAGAGTAGATCTAAGGACCTGATATCAGAGCACATGGGCTTATGTCCTAAGCAACATAGTCCCCAAAATAGCAAAGTTGTTCACCTTTCCAAGACACAGTCACTATGATAAGCCCATTCCTTGTATTATCTCATTTAATCCTCACCAGCACTAAGATAAGTACAAATTAATCTCCCTCTTTCACTAGAGAGGACATGGATACTGTAAGAGTTTGATGAACTTGACCAAGGTCACCTGTACTACAGAACAGAGAAAGTACTCACACCTAGTTTTCTCTGACTTCAAAGCCCAGTTCTTAACTACAACAAAGCAATGGTAAAGAAAGGATATGTCAAGTCAGGGTTGTAACTCAGTGGGAGAGGGCTTGTGTAGCATGTGTGATGTCCTGGGTTCAATCCCCAGCACTGAAAAACAAAAACAACAAATAAACAAACAAACGAAAAACAGAAAAGACATGTCCTCTTAGAAGTGAATATGTCGCCATTGATTCAATTTGAGTCTGATTTTCTTCATTATACTTATTCACATGTTTACATTCACAATATAAACAATTATCCTGATTTCTCCTTTGATACATTCCCTTGGGCTTCAATTTTGAATGGAACCCAAAGCATCCCCTGATTATTCTATGCAATGCCCTTAAGAACTATTTAAGAAGAAAATGTTGTTCTTCTGATAAAACAGCACAGCTGTCTCAAAGAGCTTTTAATCCATCTTTTTAAAAGATGTGGACTTTCTAAAATAATGTCGCCCCCATTTGTCTTCTATGAAAGAAGATATTTCAAAACCAAGAACACCTATCATAATAAACCATTAAGAAGACTCCAACATTTCAGTATATTTTTAGAATTTCATATTTCACCAAATATTGTTATATATAATTCATGGGAGTGGGATATGATGGGAGATGACAGTTATCTCATTTGAGAAGAAGGACCAAATAACTCATTGTCCCATATCCACAAATAAATTATTCTTTTCTCCAGCACAAGATTCTGTTTGTTAGTTTCCTCCCTTAATGGATTTTCTTTTCTACATAATACTTTTTTTTGCAGAAGACTATGACCCTTAACATCAATTTGGCTATTATAAGAGAAGTAAAATTCTAGAAATTAAGCCTCACAGATCTACAAATGGGGTATAGGCAAAGCAGACTATACCTCTTGAAGTAAAAAGAGGCCTCAAGAGAATATTTTTTGTAGGGTTGCATTCAATATTTTTTGTCACCTGTCCAACATGTGAGGAAGAAGTCCAAATTTTTCCTGCCCTTTTGAAATATATCATGTATTTCAAGTAAAGCAGAGACTAGGGTTCTACTTTGCTTCTTGTCATCAACTTCAGAGTCCTACATTTGATTCTCATATTCATGCATTACAAAACTGTACTTGAGTCGAGAACTTCCGAAAATTTAATTTGGGGTCTTCATGTAATGCTTCAGTTGATAGGGTATTTAAAATAGACATGAATATCATTAAATGAAATTTTTCCCTAATTAAGTCGCATCAATATGTTGAACATATGCCTTGCTAAGTTTTGCCTGTGTTTTCACTTTATATTCTTCAACACCACGCATATTTCTTATGGTTTTTCATCTTACCTGGTGCGAGTTATAGTGTGTGAGGTCCCCACTGATCAGCTTCCTGGGAGACAGACGTTTCCTGTTCTCAGTTTACTGCACCTTCATAAAAAGCACTCAATATCTCTTTGAAACTGGAGTAACATTAATTTAATGGTGCTTAAGAAACAGAAACAGGTCCACATTGCCTCATTAAGGGTAAAGGTTAATTGTAGAAGTTTGTGGCTGATAAGGAAGTATTTGGAAGGACTGCTAATCGATACCTCTGTTATTGTTTTTCTCAGAAATATTTCCATGGGAACACATGTCATGGTGCATTTTTAAGCCTTTAATCATGAAAAATTTCAAGCACATGTTCACAGAATAAACAAAGGTATATATTGATGCTTTTTGCCATAAGCGGGCAATATGCATTATATAAGTAATGAATAGAAAGCACTTCTATGTACAGTTATGTATGTATAAGCACACACAAAACATCTTACGTGAAGATATTATTTGATATTTGTATATTTAAATAATTATATATAATAAGCCAATTATGATAGATAGATGATAGATATATTCCATGTGTATATTCTGTTTGCCGTGTGTGTGTGTGTGTGTGTGTGTGTGTGTGTGCAAAACACACTTATCACATTAGGTAATATGGATAGCTTAGCTCTAAACTTTTATGAGGATAGATGTAGGGCAAAGGTGAAAAAGATCCAAGTTAATAGTCCCAGTATCAGCACTAAGCACACCTCAGCTGGACCTCCTATACATCGATACCATCTGAGCGCAAAGCTAATAATAATTCTGAAAGTTAAATGGTCATGGCCTCTACTAAGAGTTCCCAGGAGGGGCTTTTTAAAACCCACTGCCATCTAGAACTCTAAAAAGGTGATGGGATCCTAGTAACTTTTTAATAACATCTTTTGAAAGAGTCACATTGTAAACTCCTTGACCACTTTGCATTAGTTTTCATTAATTGATTTATTAGGCCAAATACACAAGGAGTGATTCTTCCAGGAAGTCTACAAAATTTGATCCATTACCTGGACCTGCAGCAGCCAGTAGCATGTTTCTTCCCCTTATTCCCCTCACTACTGAACACAAAGACTGCAATGTGAGAAGTTAAAGAGCTGGGATTAGATAAAGATGAAACACCCCAGCATTTTAAGGAGCATGGAAATGGAACTGCACACATTTTATGAATCTTCAGGGTGTCAGTTCTTCTGGCTAGTGTGTTATGTCCCCAATCACATTTAGCTCTTATTGTCATCCTTTGAGATAGATCGATTATCTCTAGTTCCCAGGTAAGGAGGCTGAAATTCAGAACAATTAAGTGTCTTGCAGATTAATTTACTTCTAAGAAGACTTCAGTTCCCCATCAGAGTTGGAGACAGGTATCACTGTAATCAAACCACTTGTTCTCAGCTTCCTCCTCCCTTGAATTTTAGCTCCATGAGGAATGGACTTTGTTTATCTTATTCTTTATTGGATCCCCAGAGCCTACTACAATCATTAGATTTATTCAACAATTATTTATTGAGTGCCAAATATATTCCAAATGCTAATGAAATAATTAACAAAGATAAACAACACTCCTATCTTTCAAGAGCTGACATTCTAATGGAAGGAGACAAAAAAAAAGATAAGCATAAACATAATATAAAATTCTATAGACTGTTTTTGATCAGAAAGCACTGTGAAAAATAAGATAGAGGGAAGGGGATAGGGAGAAAGAGGCCAGAGGAGTTCCCACTGATGAAATCACACTGAACAGAGACCTGTAGGGGTGGCAGAGGAGCTATATGCATAGATCAGAGTGCAGAATGTTCCAAGAAAGGACAGCCAGGGTGTGGGCATAAGATGGAGATAAGATTGTCAGGTCTGAGCACAGCAAGTGGGCCAGTGAAGGCAGACAGGACTGTGAATGAGGGAGAGTAGTGGGAGATCCTATCACGTAAGTAGGGAGTCATAGAGAGTGGAGAATAGTAGGTCCTGTACTTGTAGGATAAGATAAGACCCTGGCTTCTATGGGTGATGTGAGAAGCCAATAAGGAGTTCAAAAAGAGAAGTGATGTGACTTGATTTACCTCTTCACAAGATGATCATAGATTGCTAAATTGAATATAGATTCAAAGAAGTCAAGAATGAAAGTGGAGGCGGGGGAGTATTAATATAATTCTGACATACATAATCACCTACAGCTTGCATATGGGTGAGGTATAGTGATTGTTAGTGAGAAGCAGTGAGATTCTGGATCTACCTGAAAGCCAAGGTCACTTCCGAGAGCTAGATGTGGGGCATGAGGGTAGAAGTGAGCCAGGGATGATGTGAGGTCTTTGGCCTGAGCAACTGAAAAGGTGGAAACATCCTTACGTGGTCCAATGCAGTATAGGATGTCCTGGGACACCTGTTAGACAACTGCCCGCCTGTGATATTAGGCAGTAAATTGCATATTGGAGTCATCTGGAGCCTGGAGAGAGGTTGAGGCCTGGGACATAGATGTGGTCTCATTAAGGTACAGATTGTATCGAAAAACATGGGACTGGATGCAATTCCCATGGTTGTGTGTGAGTGCCAAGTTCAAAGTGGATCTTTTAAATCATTTATATATGAATGAATGAATGCAATAACCGTGAGGCTGTAAGAAATGTTGTTGGTTTGGCATTAGAACCATTGTGCTTCTTACTCTGTAAATTGTGTTTTTTACTACTCAACAGAATGTTTCTCTGGCTATTTTAACAAGCTATGGAAGAGGGTAAGAATTTATACAAAAGGATATTAGAGGAACTCACAGAATGTTTTTCAAAAGCTACAGAACACTGAAGCTTAAATTCTGTATAAACAGTAACATAGCCATTAAAATATAAATAAATAAAGCCGGGCGTGGTGGCGCACACTTGTAATCCCAGCATTCGGGAGGCTGAGACCGGAGGATCCGGGGTTCACAGCCAGCCTCAGCTACCTAGTGAGGCACTCCGCAACTTAGGGAGACTCAGTTTCAAAATAAAGAATAAAAAATAGGGCTGGGGGTATAGCTCGGAGGTAGAATGCCCCTGAGTTCAATCCCCAGTACCGAAAAAAAAAAATATATATGTATATATATATATATATATCATAGCCAAGCATTGTGGTGCAGGTCTATACCACAACTACTTAGTGAGGCTCTCCTCAACTTAGTGAAACCCTATTTTAAAATAAAGAATAAAAAATAGGACTATAGCTCAAATGTAGAATGCCCCTGGGTTCAATCCCCAGTACTACAAAACAAAAAACAAAACAACAACAACAAAAAAAACGGGAGGCTGAGATAGGAGGAACACAGATTTGAGACCAGCCTTAGCAACTTTGTGAGACCCTGTTTGATAATTTAAAAAATAAAAATAAAAAAGGGCTGGGGGTGTAGCTTGGAGGTAAAATTCCACCGCATTCAATCCCCAGTGAAACAAAGAGGAAAGAAAGGAAAGGAAAGGAAAGGAAAGGAAAGGAAAAGAAAGGAAAGGAAAGGAAAGGAAAGGAAAGGAAAGGAAAGGAAAGGAAAGGAAAGGAAAGGAAAAGAAAGAAAGAAGAAATCATCTTTACATACAAAATGAGAATGATGGTAGCTATAATACTATTTGATATTATGGAAAAGGAAATCATTTTTTATGAAAACATTCTATGTGACAAATAATGATATTCAATCATGATGGACAATCCCTTCTGATAAATGCCTACTATGTTAGCTCATTTTAATTCTTATAAGAACTTTGTGAAACCATATCATTGTTCTGTTTTATAGATGAAGAAACGAAGGGTCAAAGGTGTTAATTAGCTCTCCTAGATTACACAGACAGTGAATGGATTCCAGGTCATATTTGTCTCATTCCAAAACACATGCTTTTCCCTAAAATTTTACTAGACTGCCTCTCCAAATCAATGAATATGTTCAGCCAAAAGAATGCTCCAAATTCTTTTCTGAACATTGTGAGGTACGTAAGGCTTATGATTTATTCCTGTTTAAAAAAAAACACAACACAACAAAACCAAAAACAAACAACAATAAAGGTAAATGATCTGAATCAGTTTCATCCTTCTCTAAAAGCAGAGGAGATTTGGTTATTAACCTGCTAAGCTTGAGTCTGAGTTTCATGTCAGTACTTCACAATAAGTTTAGCACAACTAATGATGAGCCTAATAAAAATATCCCTACTTTATTCTTTTGCAAAGAAGTTTTACAGGATATTGATTGCCTTCAATCACCAAAATATGTGACAGTACTAAATACCTATTTTATTGGATTTCTTTGAACGGATATAATGGTGTCTACGTATTTCTGCCCAACTTAAATTCTCCTGGTGACAGCATCTTCCCCCAGTAACACAGAATGACTCTGGATTCTACTAATGTTCATTTTTCAATTGATCTTTATTTGGTTCTTTTCTTAATTGCTTTCCCCCTCCTCTAATCCACTCTTGTTTGGAAACAAGGAACTTTCTCCCTTTACTCCGCTTCCCTTGTTCTGATGTGGAGAATCAATCTCTCTTGTCAATACGATACTTCCCTGCCTGCTTTGTCATTTATTTTTGTATTGGATTGTCTTTCACTTTATTTCTCTAGTCCCTTTCCTTTTGAATCTTTTAAAAATTTATTTCTCCCCACTGTACCATTTCCATTCAGTGAAATGAGATTTTGCTTGCTTTTTCCTCCTTCCCCCTGATGTGTTTATCATGAGATTAACATCTTTCTTTGGGGGCTTTGCAATCTCTTGACTATTTTTGGCTCGGTTACTTTTGTTTTTCCCCTTGTTTCTGTGGCTCTGTTTTGGGGGAATGTTCCCTGTGGGCTGCTCTACACCTAGCTTTCAGTTTATCCTGTTCCTACATCAGCTTGTTGGGAGGTTTGATTCTTCAATTTTTTACATGATGCTATCAGCAATCTGTGCTATGAGGTACAGTCAAAGAATTACAACTCCTGAGCTCTGTTCCGCTCTCTGCACATGTTTATTAGTAAGTGGATAGTATTGGAAGAGTTTCCATTCTTCTGCTAGGCTTGTCCAGAGTTATATATATTAAAAAAGAACTTCCATCTAAAAGAAACTCTATCCCCAAATAAGAGTCAGTTTTAGAAAATCTCACTGTTATTCACTGGGTCTTGGTAACCCAGGACAAATATCTCTCAGAGTAATTACTTCATACTGACTTCTAACTTTTTATTAATATTCTTAAATTAACTGGATTGTCATAACTGGATTCAGCAGAGACTTTTCAGTTTATATTTTACTTTACTTGACAATGCAAATAAAATTAAGGACTAGTTGCATATGGTAGGCAGGGTTGAGTTCTGGAGTTAAATAGGCAAAATTCTGGTTTCACCTTCTTCCAGGATATGACTTTAAGGTAAATTAACATATTGCAGCCTCCCGTTTCTCCTCTCTTTTTTCCCCAACACTCCCAAATATCTATATTTGCTCTATGAGTTAGTCGGAAGATTAACTGCGAGACTAACTATCTTAGACTGTTAGAACTACCATAACAAAGTGCCAAAAACTGAATAATTTACAAAACAAAAATTTATTTCTTGTAGTTTTAGAACCTGGAAGGCCAAGATCAAGGAGTCAGTACTGGTTGATTTCTACTGAATCCTTTTCCCTTGACTGGCAGGTGTCCCCTTTCTCTTCCATCCACAGGTGTGATCATTCTTCCATCTGTATGTCTATATCTTAATCTCTTCTTATGAGGTCAGAGCTATATTGGATTATGGTCCACCCTAAACTCATTTTAGCTTAATTTTTCTTTTAAGGTGCTTTATCTCCAAAGATCATTATATTCTGAAGTACTGGGGGTTAGTATTTTGGTATATGAATTTGGAGGGGCATGATTAGACTACAACACCATCTATAAATATTTTATTTATCCATTAATATCAGTAGTAGTATTTTGCAGTACAGTACAGGGGATTGAACTCAGGGTCTTGCACTTGCTAGGCAAGCAGTCTACCACTGAACTACATCACTAATCCTTTTTATTTTTATTTTACTTTGAGACAGGGTCTCATAAAGTTGCCCAGATAGCCTTGAACTTGCCTCAATCTCCTCCAGTCTCCCCAGTTGCTGGGATTATAGGTGTGTACTATCACACCAAGCTTTATAAATATTTTAATTCAGGAGTTACAAATCATAGCTGCTCAATAATTTGTAGCTATTATATTTATTTTTAATAAAATGTCAACATATCTAGTCTTTTTATGAATTTTAAATTGTTTCTGAAAGTAACCAGGCCCATCTATTCACTTCCAAGAACAATTTTCCTCTTCCTATTCGTGTATATTATTTTATAATTATAATTTGGATATATACTTATCCTCATAGAGAAAATCTGTAATAGCTTAGAGAGGAAAATGTGAGTGTTCTTACTGTCAGGAAGATATTTTTCCTTCCAATAACACCCTATAAAAATGGTTACAGCCGGGCGTGGTGGTGCATGCTTGTAATCCCAGCATTTGGGAGGCTGATACTGGAGGATCCGAGTTCGCGGCCAGCCTCAGCTACCTAGTGAGGCACTCTGCAACTGAGTGAGACCCTGTTTCAAAATAAAGAATAAAAAAAAGGGCTGGGGATGTAGCTCGGAGGTAGAATCCCCCTGGGTTCAATTCCCAGTTACCACACACACACAAAAAAAATGGTTACATATTTCTGGATTATATCTCAATAACATATGAAAAATTATAATTAAAAGAAATCTGATTAAACTCTTTTGAATAAAGGCACCTAAGAACTGATATAAGTAATCTAATGAGCCACAAGTTTATTTCATGGATTTTTTAATGATTTATATATGTTACAATTCACATCAGCCTCTGCAGGTGGCATCCTCAATAATTCCAGATAAAATTGGCTAGTTAGGAATATGATGCATATAAAAGTCCTCTTCTCATAAGTCAAGATGTTATGAAAAAAATTAAATTCTAAATTCTAATTTTGAAAGTATTTGTCCTCCCAGCCTTTTCCATCTACATAATATATATAAATATATATAAATATATATACATATATATAAAATATAAATACATATATTTTTTTTTTCTGGCTTGACCGCCTCTAGGGAATTGTGGATAACTGAAATTTAACCAATTAACATATACAGTTACCTCAATTTCCACAAGTTAAAACATCTCAGTCTTTCCTGTCCACTCCTCAAGTAAAGCAGTCCTCTATGTTTTGTAGTATGTCCCAGTCTTTTCCTAAGCACCTAAATACTCTTTTGTTCTATCATCCAATTGTCTAATCAGTGATGGATTCTACCACCCATTCCATCTCTGACCTTGTATTCGAATCATCTTTACTTTTATTTAGACCCTTAACTAGAAACCTGCCATGTACATTTGATGTGATACCACTCGCTTTAACACCAAAAACTCTCTGGTAGGCACTTTAGGGTATAGTGTCTGGTTTCATGATCAGAATTGCATATCAATCTCTCTTTGTGTATAAGCATTTGTATACAGATCATCCATATATATGTTTGTATGTATGTGTGTGTATGTATGTATATATATATATATATATATATATATATATATATATATATATAGCCTAAAATGCCACTTTAAAATATAAGCACTGATTAATTTGGGACTCCACAGTCCCATTTCTCACCCACTTAGGTGGCCATTTGCTAACTAACGAGTGAATCTCAAGTTGTTTAATCTCTTACCCAGTTCCTCACCCTCATCTTTCATCCCTCCACAGACCTTCATGTGCAGCCCACCAGGCTTGTTCATTTTTCCCTACTGCAGACAGCATTTCTGCGTTGGAAACTTTGCCCCATCCCCTTTATCTGCAATAATCTCCCTCTATTTCCACCTAGAGAAATCTCGTCTGCCTAGTAACTTTCAGTTAATCACCCCCAGCTGGAAGTAGGCTCCCCTTCCTCTGAACTGTAACACTAGGTTTCCAGAACACTTTCATCACTGATCCCCGCCATATTCACTGTAGAAAAATGAGCAATGCAGGGAACCAAGAAGGAAAGAAAGAAAAAAAAAAAGACTTACTATCTCACTCTAACTCATCATTAATATTCAACAATATGCCTTTCTTGATTCTTAATTTTTATATACATCATCTCTCTCCTAATAGTAATTGGGAATAGAAAATACTATTGTTACTTTATTGTGTGCCAAATACTATTTTTTGATATTATAACCATATATCTGTTAATTTTCCAACTACTGTATGGGTATCTTATTTTTATCCTTGTTTGATAGAAAATAAACCCAAAGCCTAGCAATGTTAGGTGCCCATTTCCCAACGTCACAAAACCACAAGAGAGAAAACGGATGAGACTAGCTTTGCTTCACTGAAGGGTCCCAAATGTTAACTACAGCAGAGTGCTGCTTATTTGCATGTCTATAAAAATAAAAACAGTAAAATCTTGGAAAGATGTTGAAAAATAAAATTGCCAAGACAAAAAGGCAAACACTACATTCAAATGACTCTAGAGAATCATCATCTTATACAGGAAAACTCAACAAGTTCTCCTAAGGGTATGGGGGTGTAGCTCAGTGGTAGAGTGCTTGCCTAGCATGTGTGAGGTACTGGGTTCCATCCTCAGAGGGAGGGAGGGAGAGAATTACTCATAAGGCTAATAGTTATTGTTCATATCTATACAATAGTTACCACCTGCTAGGCAGTATTCTAAGTGTTGCATTCACTAACTAGCATTGCCTTTGCAATTGCCATGAGAGAAGTAGTGTAATTGTCACTATTTTGCAGATGGGTAAACTGAAGTGCAGATGAGTAATTTGCCCAAGGTCACAAGGCTATAGAGATGCCCTTGCCTTATAAGACAGCAAGCACTACACCTTCTATCCATAAAGTTCCTTCTTTATAGTAAGTTTCACCGGATAACCTTCTGTCTTTGTACCTTTTCCTTAATGTAACCACAGAATACTTACCTTGGCCGGAACGCGGCATTCAATATGTAATCAACAGCTTGAGAAAATGGGGAATGATTCTCAAGCTAGTTTTCTTTGCATAGGAAGGGCACTAACTTTAATTAACTTTAACTAGGACTGCTTGTAGCTCCATGTGAGAAAAGACACAAAAAGGCCCATTAACTCTGAACATCATTTCCGTGTTTTCACTTTGTATGCCCTGGAGATAGTGCTTTTTCCCTGCTGTTCTTTGATTTTTGCCTTTTTCCATTTTTTTAAATGTATTAAGAACGGGTGTGAGTCTAAAATTAGTTATATACCCACAGTAGCCTTTTAGTTCACCCAAACACATTATTTCTGGGGAAATAGTAGAGAACATTGAAGAATATTGTTTTCAGAGTTGAAAAACTTTGTTTTAAGGAATCCCTTCATCCAACTCATGACTAAATTATTGCTCCCAATATTTTTCTGAGTGTCTGTGTATATGTGGTTTTTAAAGATACTCTCACCTGGCTTGGTGTAGCAGGCCTGTAATTCCAGTGCGTGGGAGGCTGAGACAGGAGTATTACAGGTTTGAAGCCAGCCTCTGCAATTGACTGAGGCTCTCAGTAACCTAGTGAGACCGTGTTTTCAAAAAAAGAAATAAAATCAATCTGGGTGTGGGCTCGGAGGTAGAATGCCATTGGATTCAATACCCCAAACCATGAGTAAGTAAGTAAGTAAGTAAGTAAGTAAGTAAATAAATAAATAAATAAACAAGCAAGCAAATAAGCGAGAAGCAAGCTAGGCATGGTGATGCCCCTAGTAACACCAGTACTTGGAGGCTGAGATAGGAAGATTGAAGGTTCAAGGACTGCCTCAGCAAGTAGTACAACTCTCATAACTGAGTAAGACCCTGCTTCAAAATAAAAATAAAATAGGGCTGGGGCTGTATTTCAGAGGTAGAATGCCCCTGAGTTCAATCCCCAAAAAGATGAATGAGTGAATGAATGATAAAAAAAAGATACTCTCTGTAGCAAATTCTCCTTTTGAAACAATTGTTTTAGATATGCTAGTAGGAGGCTCTTACCCTCTCTATAAGACATGCTCACCTCACTTTAACTATGGTTTGTCAATGCTGAATGAAAACTGCTAACTTTCAAATACTTAAAGTGTGGTTATCAAACCCTGTTACATGATTCCATGCACAAACATTCTCTGAGAAGCCAGCATTCAAAAGTTACTCTTTCCTGTTTTCCTGATCCTAGACTTTGAAGGAATGCTTCCATGACAGCTGAACTAAGACATTTAGCAGCTTTGGCCACTATCCTTTTTGTATTCTGTGCCAGGTGCAAGGGCTCCTCTCCTCTTGAAAGTTTTATCATGTACAAGGCTATTAACATTATGAGGATAGGCTGAAGCATGAATAAATCCTGAGACTGACTGATGATGTCATTGCATTGGTCAATAAAATACATAGAGGCAAGGGCTTCCCGCGCTACCAGGCTGCACTAACTAAATCAGGATACACGAGCAATTAACTCTTTAATTAAGATGAATGGGTGACATTAGCCCTCCTTAAACTCTGCTCGTCAGCATTTACAAATAGAAAAAGATGGATGCCTCCTTCCCAAGAAATGTAGCTTTTATTTTTCATTCATCAACTCAGTCGCATTCTTTCCACTTTGTAAACGAAGTCACTCAAGTATAGGGGTGGACAGAGAGCCAGTGCAGATTCATTTCATTGGTCATATCTCTCACCGTTTAAGGTTCGACATCAGAATTTATTTGATTTTTTTTTTTAATGAAGCTAACTGTCTTACTCTCATTATTGGACACAGTTGCTTTGACTCCCCCCCCCCCAACACACACACTGTACCCAAGCAAATTTCATGTCAGAATCTCATAATATAAAACAGGAATGCAGCAGAGCATGGAAACAGCATCTCTGCACTTGTTCTTCCAACAATTACCCACGGCTGCTATCTGCTACATTGCCAGTCACTTAGCCCAGGCCAGAAAGGCTATAGATATGCGCTCAAGCTTTGCCCTGTCTCACATGAGTTAGCCGTATGACCGTAGGGAAGGATGTCTCAGGACCTCATGTGTAAAACTTGGCTACTGGAACAATTGATCCCTTAATTCTCGTTCAGTAGTTTTTAACACAGTAAAAAAGAAAAACAAAGGTATGAATCATTCTAGGAACAAAATATCTAAACCAGTATTGTCTAAGAGAAATATAGGGTGATCTGTGTAGGTAATTTAAAAATTTTGATAGCCACATTAAAAAAGGAAATGGTTGGGATTAATATTTAATATTCACTTAAGGCAATGTATCTAAAATATCATTCCAACATGTAATTTTATAATCCATTTTATATATGACCTATTTTATATTATTTTTTCAATGTGTCTTCAAGATATTAGAGCACACTTCAATTCAGACTAACCATATTTAAAGTGATCAAAAGCCACAAGTGGTAAATAGTCACATTATTGAGCAAAACAATTTCATGGTTAACGAATATTTAAGCAACTGCCAGTTTATCACTTCAGTACTTATCAGTTTTGAGTAAGTTTTCCTAAATAAGATTTTTCCAAGTATATAAGTTTCTACAGAGTCTTGAACCCAAGAAATACACTCCCCAAATAAACTTTGATTGTTCATGGGAAGCAAAATTTCCCTGAATTAATATGACTTATGATACAAGGACTAGTCACTGTTGAACAAATCTGCTTATCCCTATATGGCACAAAATGATAAGATGCATGTGCAGATGAGACTAGATTCTATCAGCTCCACACTGAGAACAATGAGCGTCCTATGATCTTTGCTTACAAGCCCCTCAGAAGTGTGGTTAGTGACACTGGCTAATGGCTGGGATATTCTAACCAACAGAAAGGTACTGTCTATGCCATATGCAAATTTATCATTAAGCTCATTTTCTATTATATAACTTATTTTAATTTCTTAGTTTCTATTGCATCATAAATGGTTATGGGGATAATATATATTAGCTATATATTATATAATATATATATATATATTATATATATATATTCCTGTAACTGAAACGGCCCACTCATTTCTCTGTTTTAACTGGACTCAGTAGATATTTATGGAGTTCAAAAAGAAATTGAATTCTCAGGAAAATATTTTGGTTACAGGTTATAGATTTTGATCTTTGTAGCTTTTTTTTGGTCTTCTTACATTATCTGGAATACACATTTTTTTCAATTTTCGATGACATTCAGTTTTAACTAAATTCAATTATGTAATTATATGTAAGTGCTACACACCATGATAACCATGTTGGAAATTTTATACAGTAGAATCTAACTTGGACCTGTTTTTATTAAAAAACAAATTGAAAAGCAACATCTCTGATTTTTGTCTCTAAGAAAATGTTCCCCTTTATAAACATGGGAGACTTTATAGTACTTTTATTTTATATGTTACACAGGCATGTTATTGACTTAAATGACCCAGAACAGGAGCTAGAACACAGAAAATCATTCAACAAATATTTATTGAATAAATTATTTAAATAAATTACAAGTTTTCAAATAAGGCATTTACTCAGTAAATATCGGCTCTCCATATGATATACCCTTTTTATAGTGAACAAAATAAATATTAAAAATACCCTATCTTTCTGAGATGGACTCTTTACAAATGAAAGATACACACATTAAAAAACAGTCAAACACAGTTCTCTGTCTTACAGGAAATCACGGTCTAGCGGAGGAGACAGATGTTTAAATCAATGATTCTATTATAGATTTCATTATAGAACTGCTAGGCAGAAGGGCTCTGTTTTCTGGGGCATAGTAGAAAATGCAGGAAAGTCACCTTCCAAGGAAGTTTAGAAGAAGTAATAGAACATTTCTAGGTAGCATAGCCAGGGATGTGACAAGCCAAGGGGAGAGTGATGGGAAGGGACATAATGGGCTCCTTTGTGAATAGCTTGTGAGCTTATGAGTTAGCACATAGTAGGAACTGGTAGAATCTGAAGATACATGTTTTGAAGCCCCCAATGGGGAGGATTATACATATGTTTCAATCATATGGAATTTGGCTTCTATCTTGTTAGCAACAGGAAGTGATGAGAGGTTTTTAGGTAACGGTATGGAATCCTATACAGTAGAATCTAACTTGGACCTGTTTTTATTGAAAAATAAATTGAAAAGCAACATCTCTGATTTTGTCTCCAAGAAAATTTGGATGGCTTCCAATAATTGTTGCATCAACATGATGGATAACTTTGAGTAAACAAAGTTCTAACTGGAAGCGATTGCAATAGATGTGAGTAGAGAATGCAAGGGTCCATGGGGGTGTTAAAGAGTAGGTGTGTAGGAGGAAAGGATTTTGCAAACACTTCTAAGGTAGATTCCACTCTTCTTATTAAAGGCAAGTAACAAGGGAGAGGAAAGACATTAAGCCCTCCTCCAAAAGCTCTCTCCAGGTGGATGTAAGTATTATTAAATATAAAAACAATTCTGGACTTCATCATTTTTCCTGGTTTCAAAGACACTTTCAGGATGTAGTAATGTTCCTATAGTTTTTGGAGAAGTACCTTTTTGTAATGTTTTTGAAAACACCATGCGTAGGGAGTAAGAAAAACTAATATACTGCCTCTGCAAATAATTTACAAGATCCTTAACTCTGAAGAAATCAATGATAATCATAAGGATCAAATCTATAAACAATCTCTGACTGTAAAGAAGTCACTTAACTTTTCTCAGTCTGATTCTTCTGTATAGTCTGGTATTTGCAGGCAAATTAGCAATTAAGCACATGTGTGTTGTCAAAATTAGTCACGTTAAGTATTCTGAAGGAAAGACCTTGAAACCATCCCACATGTTCCTCCAAATATAAAAGTGAGATAGGATTTTAATGAGATTGGGGGACACAAAGCAAAGATGTATGTGTTTTTCTCATCTCAAACAAACAAAAAAAGTTTGGAGATACCAAATGACTACTTAAAACTATCTTTTATCAGATCTTCCCCAGAGAAAATGATAACTAAAGGGTCAAGTCAAGAAAAGTCACATGTTACCTCTCCATTGTTGTGAAAATATAAAAATTGATCATGATTATGTTCCTAATAATGCATTATGATACTATATTTTTAGTTATAAACAACATGATGGATGGCCACATGCCCCTTTTAAGTTGTGGAAAATATAACTAGTGCCTCTTGACTTAGGCATTTGGCAATTTTTGTTTTGTTTAGCTTTTGATTTTGGTTTTACATGGTCATAGGGATGGAGCTCAAGGGAACTTTACCACTGAGCTACATCCTCAACCCTTTTTATTTTGAAAGAGGGTCTCAGTCAATTGCCCATTCTGGCCTTGAACCTGAAATCCTCTTGTCTTAGTGCCTCTCAAGTACTGGGATTACAGGCCTGTGCCACTGTGCCTGGCACATTTGGGTATTTTTTATTTTCACTACTGGGATTAGTCGTTGGCTTCTATGAGGATTGTGTGTACATTACAATGCACAAGAGAGTCCCTGCCCACCACCAATGAAAAATTATCTGGTCTAAAATATCAGTAGTACTGAAGTTGAGAAATCCTGATAGAAGACCATGTGTGGAGCTTCTTGGGAGTCTCTGAGATTTGCTGTCATAATATATAGAGAGTGGTCTAATATTTTAAATTAAAACATAATCAAGTGTGGCAATTCATGAATTAAGCACTCTGACACGCTCAAATGAAAGATGGAAATACAAAGTCTATGTTGCTTCATATTCTCTATCAATAAGCATGTTTTTTCCCCTGTGCATGGAACCAATTCTATTTGAAGTCATTCATATGCCACTTAGCATTTTCTCTGGGAAATTGCTTTTTTAAAAATCCGAGGTGAAGTTGTAATACTGGCGAAGGCTGAATGCAGAAGGGCTTGGAATAATTTGCAGCTGGGGAGTGCTACCCTCTAGCTTGATCTGTTTATATCTGCTCAGGAAAGAGAACCTAAGTTTAGAACTAGGGTCTTAAATGCCTTAAACTTAAATGCCTAAGGCAAGGCTGGTGTTTCGCATCTGGTGCGGTTGCTTCCACATTGGGTGTAAAATAACCATCATCTCCAATTCCCCAAGATCCTCAAGTGTCCTGGGCAGACCCACAGTGAAAGGGTTAACTCACCACAGAGCAGATAACCCAGGAGCCTTGCCTCTAGGTTATAAAAGCAAGGCCTGTAGTAATTCTGATTGGCTGGTGCCCAAGCCCTACCTGGGTGAAGTGGAAGTAACTGGGTGAAGTGGCCCAGTTGTAAGATGCAATAAACGTGATGTCACTGAGCCCCACTGAAGAGTAAATGTTCAGGAGTGGTGGGACAGTGGGGCACTGGATTGCACATGCCCCTGTAAATAAGAGCAACACCTACCCAGCTCCAGCAGATGGTCGCCACGTGGGTACGCCGGTCGAGTTGCCAGATTTTTTGAAAGAAGCAGTGAAATCTAATGAGTTTTAAACATTGGCAATTAATTCAAATGTAAAACACTATTTAGCTAGCACTGCAATCTATATCATCCCTTCTGGGTGTAACCCGTGGGCCAGCAGCTTGCAAATTCTGCTTTGGAAGGATGGTGAAAGAAATGTCTTGATTCCCAGTTCTGACATGGAATGATTTCTGAGATGCCCAACCTCCTCTCTCCTACACTAGAAAGGATTTCTCAGAAACTCCTTTCCAGGTGAATTCAGACTGCAGCTGGTATTTGAGACAACAATGGACCTGACACTTAAGAAACCAGACAACTGGCATTTGGGGTTGTGTCTTTTAAGGCATAATATCTCCACATGACCAAAGAAAAAGAGTTCTGTGTATCCGCATGTGGAGTTTTCAAGAAAATGTTCCCTATAGATGGCATAAATATGAGTTTCATGTTATGCTCAGGTGGGTATGAAATTCAGGGACTATATGCATGGTTTACCCAAGGAAATGCATCTGATATAAAAAACAAAACAAAAAAACACTGATACTAAGTACTTATTTTCTGAGTAGATGTTACTTATGAAAATGCTTCAGGAAGTATTTTGAAATGAACCCAGGAAAAGGTGACAAAAATGCACCTACCTTAAGATTAGAAAAGTGAAATGATTTTATAAGATTATTGTCAAATAACTGATTCTTTAATGTTCCCCTTCTCTCTCTTTCTCTCCTTCTTTCTCTCTCTCTCTCTCAATTTTTAATATTAGGGGGCATTTGGATCACACAGGGAATATTTATTTCCCATCCCCAATTTTAAGGTCTCTCTCCTAGAGTGAAATTTGTATAAAAACTGGATTGAGGGACATATTTCAAAACAACAACAAAAACTGAGAAAAAAAGTTTTTGACATAGGGCTAAAATGTAAAAGTTTCTGTATAAAAATCATCCTGTGGGATACATGTGAGCTACCTAGAGGACAGGCAGCATACATGGGGGTTAAAAATGTCTCATTCTCCATAGCCTGCCCTGGTATAAAACCCCAAAACATAGTATAAGCAATTGAAAGGGATCAAGTGAGCAGGGCCTTTCAGTTCACAGAAAGAACTATAGTATGGAGAGTTACTCCTGGGCAATTCTTTAAAAGAAATAACCCAACTCTTTTCTGCTATGGTAAGGGAACTCGAGGCCCAGAAAGTTGGTGTTTATAGGAGTTCCCAAAGCCAGGGAGCTAGTTTTCAGATGACTGTTTTGTATACTGTAGTTTTCTGTTGTTGCCATTTCCACTACCATATTTCTTGTGGGCATATCATGTGAGAGGGGTAAGAAAATACGAGAAAAAATAAAGCGTGTGTGTGTGTGTGTGTGTGTGTGTGTGTGTGTGTGTGTGTGTGCATGTTCACAAGGGCATGTTATTTATTGGTAATTTGTTTGTCCTATCTTTAAGGGGAAGGAAGTTACACCCAAGAAATAAAATAAGACATTAGTGCAGTAGTGCCCATCCACCCGTTATCCATGGGTTTAGTTACCTATGGATAGCAGAACTTCAAAACTATTAGGTGGAAAATTTCAGAAATAGAAATTTCATAAGTTTTTAATCCTGTAGTGTTCAGAGTAGCATGATGAAATCTTGTCTCTCTCACACCATCTTCCCCAGGTTGTGTATTATTCCTTTGTCCAGTGTATCCACAATGTATACTATACACTATCTGCCCATTAGTCATTTAGTCATATGCGTATAATACTTAAATACATCCACAGTGGGACAACAGTGGTCAACTCTCAACTATTTGGGTATCATATTTCTTGTGTTCAAGTATTGTATATTGTTACAATTATTATGTTATTGTTATTGTTAATCTTAGACTGTCTAATTTATGAACTAAACTTTACCATAGGTATGTATGTATAGGAAAAACCATAGTGTATATTGTTTGATACTTTCTGAGGTTACTTGAACCCTCTGGGGGTTTTCAGGCATCTAAGGTGGAACTACTCTATTTTAATAGTTCTCAGTTCTCTCTAAGGCTGAAGAATTGGACTATTATTAAAAGACTCCATCATAACTTGTGTTGGTTCTGAGAACCTGAAGACGTTTGAGGGAGAGGAGGAGGTATTTACCGAGGAGCTGCTATATGCTTTCTCGTAACAAGCATTGTCTCATTGTAACCTCCCTCCCAAGCCTGTACATATCCATGGGGTGTCTGGGCCTCAGAGAAGTACAGCAGCTTTCACAAAGCCATCATGGTGGTCACTGGCCAAGCTTTCAGTGTGAGAGAATAGACAGAACATGCTTTCCTAGCTCACCTCTTGGGCTTGAACCTGGGCTCCATAATTCCCAAAACAGAAGTCCTCAGTCTCTAAGGCAGGAAGGGTATACTTGAATCTCCATGAGATTCCTATCAGCAAAATTGGAACAATAACCATTCTCACATCATTTATGAAATCAGAATAAAAACTCATAGCAGTATGTCTTGAGGTAGTTGGAAAAATTCAGTGACATAATCTGTGTAAAACACATAGCTCATCCAGGCATGGTGGCGCACACTTGTAATCCCAGCATTTGGGAGGCTGAGACCGGAGGATCCGGGTTCAAGGCCAGTCTCAGCTACCTAGTGAGGCACTCCACAACTTAGTGAGAACTGTTTCAAAATAAAGAATAAAAAATAGGGCTGGGGTTAAAGCTCAGAGGTAGAATGCCCCTGAGTTCCAGCCCCAGTACCACAAAAAAAGAACAAACAAACAACAACAAAAAACACATAGCTTATGTTTGGTCCATGGTACATACTCAGGAAATATTAGCTGTTATTATCATTTTCTTTACTCTTTAGGATGTGTGCTTTTCACATATTTTCTTAGTCATAGTTTAGCCCTTTATATACACTAACATGTAAAGTTTTTGTAAGAAATATTTCCATTTTTCAAGGATCTCTAAGAATTTTAACAATAGTTTATCTTCATAATGGGCTTCTAATGAAGAAAGTGTTAACAACACTCCGTTGAATATTAGTCTGGATGATTGAACCCAGAATTCTTGAATACCTCCTCCTACCCTTTTACTAATCATGGACACCTTGACCACTTTCCTAATGTGATGCATGCAGATTAAGTCCTTTGTTTATTGATTGGCCAAATGTATGCAGGGGGAATGTATGCTACTTTATCCTTGGCTCTTGCGAGGGAGACTGTTACCATGGTAACAACAGCATCCTTTGACTCCTAGTTCTACACAGAGTTATAGAAATGCTTCTTAAAAAAAATACTTACGACAATATTTAATGTCGAATCTAAAGTAATTTATCTCATTGTTTGGGGAGTAAAATTGATTTTCTCTGGGCAAAGTTTGTTTGGCTGCCCAAATGTACTGTTTATAGTAATGTGTTCCACCAAATTTCTTTAAAAGCCAGTTAAACGTATTTTGTCTTAACTTCTAATCTAATTTCATCATTTGGAAGTGCTTCTTGCTGCACTATGCCTATTCTGATTTGAAAATAGTGCACATTCCATCTTTGCTATGTCAGGGTAAGGTAGAGGGGAACAGAATGAATCATTTTATTTTTTCCATCAGAAGGGAGGGAGAACACATGCTTGAGTATGTTTAGGAGTCTGTGGCTTATTCTAAAGCCGAGATTTTCAGGTGGCAGCTGGTGCCTGCTTTATGAATCCAGTGGTTCAAACTCCATTCTTCCCCAAGAGACATCTGGCTTAATTTTTTTTTCAGAATTAAAAATAACTTTTTGTTGTTCTCATTGCAAGAACAATACATGATCATTTCAGTAAATTCAGAAAATACAGTTCAACCAAAGAAAGATGCCCATCTTCCCACATTCCAGAGATAAGCAGAGTTAATATCTGATAGTAGGCATCATTTTAGAATTTTGTGAGTTGATGCATATATTTTATTTCCTAAAACAAGACCTCATTATTTATATTATTTATTATAACTTTTTTTTTGCATTTGTGCATGTACTAGACCTGCTGACATGTTGAAAGATTCCCTTCCAATGTATTATATTTAATAGTTGCAAATGTGCAAGATATTGGTTACTTGAATTAATATTCATTTGTTGAATACAGTTAGGTGGCTTTTAGATTTTTCCCTCACTGAAGCAGAATTGCAATGGATTTCTTGGTTTGTTAACCTTTTTATACACACATAATGAGGAAGGATAAATCTGGGTTCTTCAGTGTTGCTGAGATGGAAGGAGTATTGGGGAAGGCCAGGCGGCTCTCCAGTGTGCTCCCGCTTTCCTGTGTAGGACAATGCCCAGACACCCCCATGTTCCCTCCACACCCAGAAGTCAGAGCAATGACTTTCATATCAGTACCCTCAGTGACCCCGAGCCCTTTGCGTGGTAGAATCCAGCCTTAGCTTCCAGGCCATGAGAGGAATTTTAGTTTAACTTTTTCCACAAATATTTATTTATTGATGATCAATTATATACTAGCACTCCATTGTCCTCTGGGATTCATACCACCTACCCACACCCCGTTCCTAACCCCACAGGGCACTAATGGGTGCATAAGTGCTTAAGTTATAGGATGCAATAAGACATGGACTTTTGCTTCCAATATTCATGTATCTGAAGAGCAGGTTTCTGACTTTTAGTTCATTAATATTCCTGAGACTCAGGGTTCTTACCTTTAAAATTGTAAAAAATAAAAAAAAAAGAATGTATTCCAAGTTTATGTTTTGTTTTTATTTTTTGTTGTTGTTGTTTCAGGATTCAGCAACTTACTTTTATTTATTTACTTTTTTGGTACTAGGGAGAGTTCTACCACGGAGCTATACCCCCAGCCCTTTTTACTTTTTATCTCTTTAATTTTGAAATGGGATCTAAGTTGCTGAGGGTCTCCTTAAGTTGTTGGGACTTGACTCAAAACTTGTAATCCTTCTGTCTCAGCCTCCCAGGTAGTGAGATTATAGGTGGGTACCACCGTACCCGGCTAGGATTCAGGAACATACTATGTGGGAAATGCTAGATAGGATATCTGACATATAGTAAGATAATGGGCACTATGGTGCAATTGGGGAAGAAAACACATGGAAACAGGAGTTTCCTGTCCTTCTTAGGGGGACCAGGAGAGCCATCCAAATTCCAGTTCTGTGCTTAATAGACAAAGTACTGAGCTCCAAGTTTAAAACTCCATGTCTAAGTGCCAGCTCTCCATGACTCACTGCCTGACCTTGGGTTAACCACTTAATCTCTCTCTGCCTTGGTTTTCTTCTCTATAATATGAGCATAATAACTCTTACCCACCTCACTGGGGCAAGGATGATTAATAAGAGTTTATAAAGCTCAATAAATCCTTTGGGTATGAAGTGCACTGAGATTGGAAGGCATTATTACTATTAGCTGCTTTCTTAATATCTAACCAGCATGCCAGGGACTGCCCGATGGAGTACAATAGAGTTAGACCCTCATCCTATAATCATTGTCAAGAATCTCAGTTCCTTTAACCCTGCCCCTGAGGTTATCAGTTTCTCTACCACTATAATGTTCACTCTTCAACAAGCGGCCATCAATTTCCTGCTTATACTCAAGTCCCCATAGCCACTGGTACCCAAAAGCAATGTTGCATTCCTTCAACAAATATTGGCTGAGTGGTTGAAAGGTGTTGTGCTGGATACTGGAGAGGAGGTAGAGAGATGTTTCAGGATCAATATGGTCCCTGCCTGCAAGGTACTCATGCAGTGCCTGGGATTCAGGGCATCCAGGGTCCTAGGAGATGCCCACACATATATGTGCAGTCCGCATACTTTTCCTGCTGGAGGTGATATCGGGCTGAAAATTAGGAGAAAAGCAACTTGATAATCAGGGAAACGTAGGGAGGAGAGGAAGGTGTTCTAAGTAGAAGGAATCTCTGTCAAAGGAAATTGAAGGACGTTTCTTAGGATGGAAACCTAAAGAAAGGGGAAGCATCTTTTTAGAAAAGATATGTAAATATATTTCAAATATCTAAAGAAAGAGTTGTTCCCTCACAGACTACTTGCATCTTTTGATGCAGTTCATTCTCATGACTGGATTGCAGATGCCCTTTAGTTATTGAACCTGATGGCCTGGGATCCTCTGTAGACAGCATACTTAAAGGGATAGCTTCCTCGCCTCCTATGCTTTAGACTCTCAGGCATATAGCTGACCTGACACTCTAATAGCTTTTCTTTTTACTGTTTTTTTTTTTGTTGTTGTTGTTTTACTATCATCCAATCTTTAATTGAGTTTCTTTGTAAGTATCATTTATTCTTTAGCATAGCTGTCAGTCTCAATGATGATGTTGGTGTGAATCAGAATTTCAGATATTTAAAAACTAAAACTCTGTATGTGCAACATAAATTGACAAAAGAAAAACAAAGGCAGAGAGAGAGAGAGAGGTATCTGCAAGCAGTTAAGTCGAATGCCATTATGGTACTCCAATGTCTAACTCTGAAAGAAATGTGTGACTTGGGTTTCTTCTATGTAATGCACATTGTACATTAATTTCACAAGCATACAATAGACAAATCTTGGAAACAGCACTAGTAAGTGTGGATATCAAAACCTAAATGGTATAATAAAATCCTAGAAAGGAGTTGAGGATTATATTGAAATAACTAGACCCCCCCCCAAAAAAAAGAGAGAGAAAAGAAAATAGAAACTTGTTAGTAATAAAAACATAGAACAACACTTTAATCAACTTCAGAGTTAATCACCTCATTTAGTAGCTGACAGTTCAATGAAGTTTCTGTTTTAAAATCATGGGCAAAGCAGGCTGCCACGTTTCATTTGGCATCAGATATAACTTGAGCTATAGTCCGAGATGGTGGAAAACCTTCTTGTTAGATTTTACCTCTTTAGTCTCAAATGGAAACTGGCACTCCATCTGGATAATGTCCAATGTGACACATTTTGGAAGCCATCAGCTACCTAGCCTTACAAATCAAGAACACTGATTAAATAATCAAGATTTCTGAAAAACCATGAGGGAGCTATACGTTTTTTGCATCAGTAATTGCCACTATGCTTGTCACACAAGATGTTTTTAAGCTCTGGATGGAAACTTATGTTTGACATGCTGGCATTGAGTATTTTATTTGTGGATTAGCAGGAGTTTGACATTCTTAGAAGTAATATAATAGCAAATATGGAAATTGTGGGATTTGAAAAATGTCTTGAAGTAATGAAATTTGTCACTAAGAAAATGAAACAAGGTAAGTAATTATTTGGTTATTTATTTTGAGAGGAGAATAAAGATAATGATATTTTTCTGAGCATCCATTAAAATAAGAGCTGTTGTTCTTTCTGATAGTGTATAATATACTACCAATACCTACTAACTATTAATTGCCTATACATAAATTAAATAGTCACTTCTCTCTATAATAAATAGAAATGTGATGAGAGAAAATTCTTCTTGTGACACATGTTCAAACACACCTTTAAGATGATTTAAAATAACCACTGCCCAAATTAGCAAGACATTGATTAGAATAGTAACTGATTTCCTGGAATTACATGCATGAAAAAACAATTCTTTCATTTAGAGATGTCAAAAGTAGTCAAGAAAATATCAATGAACATTATTAATGTTACATTCAGCTTTGGCCCCAGGCAAAATTGTCAGTTTGGTGACGTTATCCTTTGCCATTTCTCCATATCCCTTTGAAGGGTTTTATTTATGCTGGTATTCAATCATTTATTCATTTAACTTTTTTTAAAAAGCCTATTAGATGGCAAGCACAATTTCCTGTGCTAGAGATATAGCAAGGTTAAAAAAAATTATATATGGAGTTTAGATTCTGGAAAGGAGGGTGAAGTCAAACAATTTACAAAAATGAAAATTTATAAAGAAAACAGTAAGCACGGTGACAATAATAAAATAGATCAATGTGTTAGAGGATACCAGAAACTATCTTAAGTCTGGTGGTCAGGAGAGACGTTGCTGAGAACTTTGGAACAGCCATTAAAAGAATGGAAGGGGGCACCAATTACTAATAGAAAGACCCAGACAAATGCAAAACTGATAAGCCCAGCAAGTGATCCCAGGGCCCTGTGTGGAGTCTAATGGCCAGTAAGATGTATGTGACTTCAGTGTAGTGAACAAATGAAGAATGGTCTTTGGTGGAGTAAGACAGCTGGACAGGGGCTGCTTGCTCCTGGAGGTTCTAGTAGACTGGGATAAATATTGCATTTCCAGCAGTCTGATGGGAATACATTGTGGAATTTTAGTACTTGTCTTCTTCCTCCCTTTTCTCTTAGAACTTCTAGCCCCGCCCCACTTTTTTTATTTTTATTTTTTTTAGAGTCTCCTATTGTACCTCTCTTGCAGGCCCCTTGGCATAAGATCTTTTCTTATCTCTTCTCCTAAGATGTACTTTTCAACTTCCTACTCTCTTAGGTTCCTGCCAGGTGATTGGTAAAGTAATCTGATAAACCAAAATGAATTAGAGCATTCATGGATAATGTAACTTAAAATGATACCTCTCTAAGACAGCACCTTTTCTTTAAAACAGGCTATATTATCTAGACTATAAGGAGTACTTTGGAAACTGTAGATATTTAAAAGAAATCAAAAAATGCAATTTAAGAAGCTGCTTCTTTTTTCTCCTGTGCAAAGGAATATTCTTAATTTTGTGAATTCTTCTTCAGTTGAGCTTGCTAGGAATAAGTAAGAATTATTGCCATTTTAGTTTTAGGATGACCGTGATTTATTAGCCCCTCCTGTATGCCAGACACTGTACTAGATACTTTATGTACATTATTTCATTGAATTCTCACTACCAATCTTATAAAGTCTCAATTTGTGAATGAAGCAAGTAAGGCTCAAAGGGTTGTCTGCCTTGTTCTATGTCTGGGGCTTGTGATAAAGAGAAAAACTAGGAATATAAAAGGCATTCCACACACACACATACACACACACATACACACACACACACACACACACACACACACACACACACGTTGGACATGGTTGCACATGCCTATAATCCCAGTACTTGGGAGGAGGCTGAGACTGGAGGGTCATAGGTTCAAGGTCAGCCTCAGCAACTTAGATCCTATTTCAAAATGAAAAATAAAAAGGGCTAGGGGTGTAGCTCAAAGCCAAAATGCTCCAGTTCATTCTCCAGTTCCA
>PVLC010002400.1:0-21805 GCA_004027655.1 Graphiurus murinus | reverse complement strand
CAACCCTGAATCCCACCCTGCTCTATGTAACCATGTCTCCTCAATTATATGACAGGTTTGATTTTTCTGAACCATAGCTTAGAGGACAGTTTGTGTGAAGGGTAGTGGGAATATTTCTAATGAGGCAACATATCCATTCTGTAAAAGGACCCTCCATCCTCCTTTTTTTCTGGTTCTAGGGAGCCATTTGCTGTATCTCCTGGGGAAATCAAGTGGATTCTATGACTAACATCAAATAGTAATGTTATCTTGAGAAGACCAAGATTTGCCCAAAGGTGTTGGTAAGGAACATACACTCACACAGAGACATGCACACACCTGTTCTAAGCAGAAAAGTACCAGGCAGAGCATAGGAGGTTCCAGCTTCTGCCTCCAGTCGTTGTCTACAACCGAGCAAGCTTGCTTTTGGGTGATGTTCAATATCTTACCAGTTACAAAGAAAATACCCCTGTGGTGTCTAAGAATGTGATATGTGTTATCTTCAAGGAATACAATTTTATTATTTGATTCCAGGGAGATCTACACATCTCTGTCAGAAGCTGAATGAGTGCCAGAGGTCTTTAAAACAAACAAGTGTGTAGTTCTGATTCATCTTTTCCTGAAATCACACTGAACTGTTGGACGGGCGTTCACCCACAAAGACGATTCCTCTGTCTGTAATAGAAACCTGAACTTGAGGATGATTTGGAGGGGCTTTCCTAAAACAAAAAGCTCCTGCAAAGTGTTCATTCTATGCCTTGCTATGTCGGGAGAAAGTGCTCCTCAATTAAACTCATTGAGGCAATAAAATGAGTTAGCTGACCTCTTAGCAATCCATAAAGAACATTAGTAAAGAGACTAAGAGGTCCCCCAAACAAATAAGTAAGTGGCAACAATGGAAATCTATATAACTGTTTAACTATTTACTAATTTAGCCATAGATGCCATACTAGCCCATGATCTTAGTGGTCTATGGAATAGCTTTTGGGAAATGCTGGCTTAGGAACTTTCAATTGTCCATGATAAGTAGAATGATAAGTCGAAAGGTAAAGTTCTTGTGTGTAGACATAGCTGTCATAACCTCTAATGACTTGGGAGATAGTTTTAAGATCTGAAAGTGGAAACATCCCAGGATAAAATATGCTATTTTAGCCAGATGTGGTTGTGTACACTTGTAACTACAGTATTTGGGAGGCTGAGATAGGAGGATTGCAGGTTCAAGACCAGCCACAGCAACTTAGCAAGATTCTCAAAATCCTCGTGAAACACTGTTTCAAAACAAAACAAAAAAATCAAAAGGGCTAGGGATATGCCTCAATAGAAAAATACTTCTGGGTCTAATCCCCAGTACCAAAAAACAAAAACAAAAGGATGTGTTCTTTCCATATACAGTACAGTTATCTCTGGCTCTCCATCTGCAGTAGAACATGGCAGGTGAGAACACAGGCTGTAATGTCCTCCCACCACCACGTATAACCTCCATGGCTTTGTATGACACTTCAGTTCTTTGAATCTGACCTATAGATAGTACTTGGCTCTGTGGAAATTATGGAGATCATGTAAACAAAGTGCTTAGCATTGTGCTGGACAAAGAGTAAGTACTCACTCACTGAGAGGCCATTTTTTTTTTTTACCTTTTTTCCTCCTGATCTGTCTCATGGGTTTATGCAGAGCCATCCACTCTCTCTTACAGAGCCCTCTTCTTGTCAGGGAATGCATTTGTAAGGAGGCCAAGTGGGTATTAACCATCTTATATATAGACCTCATCAGTGCAATTCACAAACCAAGACCAGAGTTTTATGAACACAGAATTCAGAATTATTTCTTGCAGTGTTACCCACTCTCTTCTTTAGCCATAATATGCAGTTAAGTGGCACTTTGAAAAGCTATTAGCACAAAAATCACTCATATTAAAACTAGTCCTAACATTAAAAAATCAGCTTTCTATAAAAGTCTATGAATATCGTTTATGCTATCACTAAACCAGTGTGGGGATGTCTCCTTAAAAACCAAAGTGGGTCTCATAAAATAATCTCCTCAGAAAATTTTCAATATGACATAATAGACTAATATTTACCCCAAGTACAGACCAGCAATCAGCAATTGCCAAAAAAAAAGAAAGAAAGAAAACATTTGTGTTTGCAGATATACAAGCCATTGGATTTATTGCAAACAAGTGTTTTAAATTACCCACAAAATCATTTGCTGTTCACACATCTGTAACTGACATTCATAAAGGAAAATTCCCACTGCAGGTTTGTAAAAAAGATTTTGCACATAAGTTCATAATGACTTAAGTAGGATTCCCTTACTGTGTGTTAGCTTTATTATTTATTTTTCAGGCAGAACATGACAATAGTGATTAATATTTTAGAGGGACCATATATTATTAATTTTGTTATTCCTCTGCTCCTAGCCAATGGTGTCCAATCTCGTTCAGAATTAAAGTGAAAAATCTTTGAAATGGGCTTTGAGACTCTTTGATTTTATCTGACTTCACCTTTCCCCACCTGTTCACTCTGCCATAGACCACGCCCTCCTTCTTGCTGTTCCAGGCATGTTCCTGCCTCTAGTATTTGTATTTTCCTTTCCTTCTTCCTCAATTCTCTTCTTTAAGACACTCACAAAATTAGTCCCCCAGTTTCTCCAAGTCTTCTCTCAAATGTCACTTGACCACTTTGTGCCAGCTAATATGGCTTCCCCTCCATTTTTTCACAAGCACTCTTCTTTTTATATTCTATAAATACTCAGTACTATCCGATGTAGTCACACCTGCTCATGAGGGTCAGTTACTAAAATCCCAAGAGCCTTGTCGAGTACTTGTTAAAGCATTTAAATTTGAAGTTGATCACGTTGGGAATATTTACACCATGGAAATAGGAAATGCTACCAATCAGGATGTTTATTTCTTTAGAGAACTGGTTTACCAAAATACTATAAGACCTAATACACATTCTTTTTTTTTTTTTTTTTTTTTCAGTGCTGAGGATTGAACCCAGGGGCATTCTACCTCCAAGCTATACCCCCAGTCCTATTTTTATTTCTTATTCTTTATATTTGAAACAAGGTCTCACTAAATTGCTGAGAGCCTCACTAAGTAACTGAGGCTGGCCACGAATCTGGATCCTCCAGTCTCAGCCTCCCAAGTACTGGGATTACAAGAGTGAGCCACCATGCCTGGCCACATTTGCTTATTTACATTGTTACTGTTTTCACCTGTCGAGTGTGTATATATGATGAGTGCAGGGCAATTATTTTGTCCACCACCATTTATCAAGTGTCCTGGGCAGTATTTGGAACAGAGCAGTTGGTTAATAAATATATGTTGAATGAGTGAATGGTAAGGATACTACAAATTTGGATGTTATAGCCTTTAATATTTTTGAAGCAGAAGATTAGTTTTTTCATCCATTTACTGACTTAGTCATTCAATGGATATTTTTGACAGTCTATGTGCTAGATTGTGAACATTTTCTAATATTTAGAGATATTTTAATGAAGAAAGGGGGAATAGTCCTACTTTCATGAAGCTTATATTTTGGTAGTAGAGAAAAAAAGAATTTAAAAAAACCCAGTGATATAACATAAATAAAAAAATGATAACTGTAAGTACAGATATTACTAATTGTTGTCAGAACATAAAATCCACTGCATGGTCATTGGTAGAGGGTAAAGAGAGGAGTTGATCTTTTGCACAGAGAAATCAGGTAAACCTGTCTGGAAACTGATGTTTGAACTGAGATGTCAGTGATGTGGGTAAGCCAGCCAAATTCAGATCTAAAAAAAAGAGCATCCCAAGCAGAGGGCAGGGCAGAGTGCAGCGCCCTGACTTAGGATGCTCTTGGTATGCTGGAAGAACACAGTGAGGTCACTGATCTTGAAACACACTGGGTAAGGCAGGGAATGGTGGTGGATGAGGTCAGACAGGCCGGTGGGGCCAGATCACTCAGGGCCTGATGAGCCATGGGAAGCTATTAGAGGGTAGCCTGACCTTATTTAAAGTTTACAAAGATCACTCCGACAATGGAGGATGTTAGGAGACCAGTGGGAAGTTACTGCAGTGGTTAAGCCCACAAACAGCAAGAAGACAAAATACTTGGTGAAGAGGATGGACCTGGATGGGTTTAAGCAAACATTTCACAGGTGTTTTATACATTGTTTAGGAGATCAAAAGTTGAATGTTCTGCTACTATTACTAAGAGTTAATCTAACCTTGATAACTAAACCAAAGTACATATTGTAGACTATCTCAATTAAACAACTTTATAAGCAAAAATCCTGTATAAAATACTAGCATGCCAAATAAAACAAGGTGTAGAAAATACTTTCTAAACAAACAGACATTCTCCCAAGAATTCATGGATGGTTTAGCATTGGAAAAATGATTGATGTAATTAAATATCATTAGGAGGTTAAGGGAGTTAGATGGTTATCTCAAAAAACCTAAAATAAAGTAATTTGATAAAAATAAATATACCAGTGATGTGTATATATGTAAATAAATGTATTACTTTGAATATCACTGGTTTGTATAATCACAATGAACTAATAAAATTATAAAAATTAAAATACTTCAAAGCATAAAAATAAAATAAATGCCTATTTTTTTTTCTTTTTCTTTTTTATGGTGCTGGGGATTGAACCAAGGGGCATCCTCTGAGCCACACCCCAGCCCTATTTTTTTTTAAATAGGGTCTCACTAAGTTGCTGAGGCTGGCTTCAAGCCTATGAGCCTCCTCTCTCAGTTTCCCAAGTACTAGAATTATAGTCAAGTGAGATCACACCTGGCTTCCTAGTCTTGATTTAAAAAAAAAAAAAAATCTAGCAAACCTGAAAAAAGCATTGTATATAATACAATAAGGGTATCTACCCAAACTTATAGTATACATCTTAATCACAGAAGTTAAAAATATTTAATTTAAAGTCAGGAAATAGTCAACAATGTTGTTTTTATTTTTTCCATTCCATTTTGTATAAAGATCCTAACAGAGTAAGAAGATAAGAAAAATAAATGTATTATAAAGAGTGGAAAGGGAGAAATGATATATTCATTATTTGCAAAAATATTAAAACAAATTATTAGAACCTAGCAGAGTGATATACAAACCTAATAATGTTCTTATACACCAACAATAAACACTTAAATATACAATCTTACAGTAGATGCTATTTAAATCTATGAAGTACCTATTAATATATTTATCAGAAGATAGCTCAAATCTTATGAAGAAAATAATAAGCCAGCCCCCCAACATTCAGATGATAAAGTGAATTTAAAAATTCAAATTTAACTATATTAGGACTTTAATTATATTAAAATTTTAATTAAATTAAAATTTTAAATTTCTGTTATAAAGAAGTGAAAATGATATATCACAGTAAGAGAATTTTGCTACCTATATAATTCTTGAAGGCTCAGAATTGCTAATATATTAAAAACTCATAGAGTATTTAAATTAGCACAGAGACTAGCCCTTGGTTCTCTTCTCTAGCTCATTTCCTACTTATTGTATCCAGCACCTATTCATCATATCCCAAATTTTCTTCCCACTGTCTTATTTGTTTATTATTACCATTTTTTGTAACAGAAACATTGACATCAGTCCTGTGATCTTAGCAGTATTATTAATTATCTCACTATGCTGACAGTACATCTCTAGGGCCTATTTATCTCATATAATCTAAACTTTGTACCCTTTGACTAATTCTTCCCCATTTTTCTTCCCCTCAACTCCTACTCACTACAATTCCATACTCTGTTTTATTTTAGATTATTCTAAAAGAGGTATCATGTAGTACTTGTCATTCTGTGTCTGGATTATTTTTGTTCACATCATGACCTCCAGGTGTATCCATATTGTCACAAATGGCAGGCTTTCCTTCTCTTTTAAGATTGAAATAACATTCCATAATATGTGTCCCGTTTTTACACCATTTCACTAATCATCAGGGAAAGGCAAATTAAAACTACAATGAGATAGCACCTCACACATATTAAGATGACAACTATATATATAAAAAATACAAATATGATGAGAATGTGAAGAAAAGAGAACACTTACACAATGTCAGTGAGAAGTTAAATTGGAGAGCCATTAATGGAAAACAGCATAGATGTTTCTCAAAATCTCAGAATAATTGCATGTTCCCACAATCTTGCTTTGAGGTAAACATTCGAAGGAATTCAAAGCATATAAATACATCCATCTCAGCATTATTCACAATTATCAAGACAGAGAAGCAACCTAAATGTCTATCCATTTCCAATCCGTAATACTCAACTTCATGTTACTACAACAAAATACCAAAGGCAATTCACTTCTTAAGAAAAAAAAAAGTTTGTTTAACTCACATTTCAGAGGTTCAAATGCAGGATCAGGGGCCCCACTAGTGTGAGCCTTTGATAAGGATAATATATCACGGAAGGAGTGTATGTCGAAGCCCATGCTCATATAACAAGTGAGAAATCAAAGAGAAAGAATAGACTGAGGTCTATAACACTCTTTGGCTCTTTGGGGGCACACTTCTGGACTTGCTATAAGGCTTCATCTATTAAGGGTCCTTAGCACCTTCCAATACCAGCACTCTGGGCCCAAACCTTTACTATGTGGATCTTGGGGGACTCTACCCAAATTCAATCCATAGCACCTTCTAGCCTTCCACAGGAACCATAATGCTCCTCTTAAATCTTAAGTCAGATTGCATCTCAAATTCTGAAATAACTCACTGATCTCCCCCTGGTTTTCTCCTATTTACTCTGGTCCAGCCACTGACTGTGCTCCTTGCTGTTCTGAAGATAGGACAGGCATGCTTCCCCCCATCGCAGACTTTGCTCTCTTTCCATTGGAATGCTTTTGATTTTTTGATTGCCAGGAGCTATCTGGCTAACTCCCTTAACAATGTCAAGCCTGACGAATCTGCTCTTAGCAAGAATGGCCAACCACAGTATTTCATGATGCAACTTGCTCGATTCACTTTACTATGCTCTTTGTATCCTTCATTCTGCATAGCACCTTAAAACACACTGTATTTCTCTTTTTTTTTTTTTTTTTGCGGCACTGGGGATTAAACTCAGGGGCATTCTACCTCCGAGCTACACCCCCAGCCCTATTTTTTTATTCTTTATTTTGAAACCGAGTCTCAGTAAGTTACAGAGTGCCTCACTAAGTAGCTGAGGCTGGCCGCGAACCCAGATCCTCCGGTCTCAGCCTCCCAAATGCTGGGATTACAAGTGTGTGCCACCACGCCCGGCTTTCTCTTATTTTTCATTCTCCATTAGTCTATACCTCTTCAAGAGTATAAGCTACACCAGGACAGGTATTTTCTTATTGTTTTTCATTCATGATTTCCAGCATCCAAAGAATACCTGGAAATAACGGGCATTTGATAAGTATTTGTTGAATAATTGAACGAATAAATTAATGAATAAAATCAATAAGAAAATAGGAAAAGAGAAAGTGGGCAAGTGATATAAACAGAAGATTCATTGAGCAGAACATTCCAAATGAAGGATAAGCACAGGGAAAGTTGCTCAACCTGGGAATAATCAATAAAATGAAAAACTAAATCAAGATAACATTCATTCTCATCTGACTGGCAAAACAAATTAAATCTGATAGTACAAAGTGTTGGTGAGGGTTTGCGGGAGCAAACAGTGATAGATATTCTGGTTTGAATCTAAATTTGAACAAATATTTTGAAGTTCATTTTAGTACTACTGAATACAAAATCACCCATGTTCTCCAGCCAAGAGACCTCACTTCTAGAGGCTGTTCCCAAATAAGCTCATCTATGTGAAAAGGGAGACATTGCCAGCACTTTCTGTAATAGTATAACCAAAATAAGAAGAAAGAAAAAAAAATTTAAATCTACATATAAACCATTGTTTATTCATACAATGCTGTTTTACACAGCCCTTAAAATTAATAAACCAGAGGTACATGTATTAACATGAATCTTAAAAACAAAATGTGGGGTGAAAAAAATTTTGAAAGATATGTATTGTATATAACCTTATCTGGATTCTTTAAAGACACAGAAAAATAGTATTTATGGTTTATATGGTTTTATATATATGTATAAAAGACAAAGTATGGAAATGTCTCCTATTTCAGGAAAGAGACATTTGGGAAGGAAGAAGGAAAGATTTGGGCAGTAGAGCTTTTGCACTATAATTTATTAATATGTGTTAAAATATTTAAGTAAATATGATAACTATTAATATTTGTGTAATTTTAGTTGTGAGGGTCTTTCATATGATTTTCTGTGATATAATCTCACATTTTAAATATAAAAGTTTAAAATAACACTTTGGCAAATAATAGTAAAAGATAAAGAGAAGGATTGGATGATAGTTTCTGAGCAGAACAGGAAAATATAAAATTCTCTTGGGAGAGATGAGATCTAAGTATGTTTGGAAGCAAGAGAGAAGGGGCTCTGAACGGGGAAAACCAGCAATATAAGAGAAAAGGTAAAAGAGTAAAATCTTGACATGTGTAGGATGTCAAAACAAAGGCACACAGGTAGCTGTTAGTTCTGACAAGAGGAAGTCATATTTCTTCTACAAGAAGAAGGTGGAAGAAAATGCTGGATGGAGGTAGAGGGTTATATCCAGATAGAGAAGGATAAAGGGAACCCAGGCAAATAGTATTTCCAGTAAAGTTCAAAACAATGAGACATCAAGACTCTTTCCCTCCAGTAAGGTAATCAAGGTTTTTGGTAATTTGAGTTGAGCAGAACAGGTTTAAAACCTTGGCAGGTGTGAAATTCAAAACCAAGAAATAAATGGTAGAGTTACCGGGTAGACTTGTGTTAGAAATTTGTGGCTTTCAGATGGTACCTGATTTTGTAATTTGCTCAAGCAGTGTTGAGTAGTAAAAGGATAAAGAAAATGAAGGGGAACAGGAGTTGTGTGCATGCATTTTTCTAACATTCTGTACCCCAATATGATGTAAAATTACAATGCACCCAATTAAAAAAAAATCAACAGAATTGTGCAAGCAAAAAGAAAAGGGAAACAATGTATACATGGTATTAGTGAGCGCATTGGAAAAATAGATAAACCAGAGAGCAAGGCTTGAAAAAGAGAAAGGCAAAACCCTCCAAAATCTCGTGGAATGAGGAAGCAATAAAAAGTTGAAGGCACAAGGAAGCTGAAGTTCTCATGAGTAGAAAAGTACATTTTTAACAAGACTGCAAAATGACAAGAAAAATAAAAGGCGAAAGATGCTGGTGCTCCAGAATTTTGGAGATTGTCATCTTAGATATTACTTAGTTCAAGCTGAAATCAAGAAACTTTGAGAAGGGAAAATGATCCTTAAAATGTGGACGAGTTATGTGAACCTCAGGTGTTGGGTGATATCATTAATTTAAATGTTGAAATAGCAAAGGGTGATGTAAATAATGGAGTGGAAGGATTCCAGGCTGCCTATTAAATTATTGAAAAAAAGAATATTGCTCTTATTTTAGGAACAATGGTAAAGAGTGTATGTCAATTTCACCTACATTCTTACAATTATTTTACTTGATATAATGTCATTTGAGATGTATCTATGTTGCTAATATGTGGGGCTGATCCATTTATTTGAATTTCCTATAATATTCATTTGTATAAATACCCTAGCCTATTTTCTAATTTTTAACTTATAGTTGTTTTCACTCTTTTTTTTGCATTGAAAAATAATGCAAAAATTATTTTAAGCATGTTTTGTTATGCACACATGAGGGCGTATCTCTAGGGCATTTATGTGAGAGCGAAATTCCTGGGTGATGAGTCATATATATCTTCAACTTGAATATGCAAGTTACAGAAAATACAGTCAATGCCATTTTTATGAATTTTTAAAACTCACAATCTTTATATACATGTGCATCAACTGAAAAGATAAAATTTGGTTAGGAAGCATAAGAATAAATATAAAGATAATGGGTCCTCTAAAGAAGGAGAATTAGGAATATATTCTTTTAGAGCTGGAGACATCAGTATAAACTCACATTTAGTTTGATGTGATTACAGATGGGTACATGTAAAATTATTCACCAGCATTTATAGCTACTCTAATTAGAATGCTCGCAGAGGCCAGGTGTGGTTGTGCACACTTATAATCCCAGTATTTGGGAGGTTGAAGCAGGAAGATCAGAGGTTTGAGACCAGCTTCAGCAATTCCTCAGTAACTTAGCTGTGTTGTGGGGTTTTGTTTTTTTTTAGTCTCTCACACTTTTACTTCACCTTTGTAAAATCTCAGCACATTATCATTCACAGTTATTTTCCAACCAATGCCAGAAACTTTGTGTGTATGTGATTCTAATCCCAGCCGTTGGAAACAGCAATCTCAAGCAAGCTTGTGCCTTCTCTTCCCAGCACATGCCTCTGGAAAGGAGTCCCAGTAGCTCCATAAAACAAGGACCCAAGTTCAAAAGGTCGGGCAAGACCCTGTTTTAAAAATGAAAGATAAAATAGGGCTGGGGTTGTAACTGAGAGGTAGACTGCCTCTGGGTTCAATCTTTAGTACAAAAGAAAAAAAAAATTGGAAGAATGCTCTCAGATATTTCACTTCTTTTCCAAGCCTAGAAACAATGACCTCTCAGTTGCAACGAGCATACCTAGTACCTAGATCTTGGTTTCAATACCATTCTTCAATGAAAGGATCCAAGCATCCTTGAAAAAGGTCTAAGTCAAAGACTAGGGAAGAAAATGTAAGAGGTGAACTTAGAACTTTTTGTAATACCAAGAGGTAAGGATAGTACTGAAACAAACAAACACAGTGATTGTATATGTTATAGGGACGCAGGAGTCAGCTGAAAGGGTACCAAATGGTAAGGTTGAAACAATAAGGTAATGCATAAAATAAATTATTGCCTCAAGTAAAAATTATATGCCATAACTTCACAGTGATGTTTCATAAGGTGTTTAATAAATATATGGGAAAGAAGAGAAAAATCTCTCATACATAATTCCAAATAATCTATGCTGATACTCTACCCTAAAGGAGTTAGAACAGAAATCCTCAATCCTTACATGTGAGCTATACAGTGACTTCCTTCCAAAGAATACAGTATAGAAAATAATAAAGTAATTTTACAGTAACGATCTGACAAATCCTACTTCAGTTAGGTGATCAAATTCAATGTCAACAAAGATAAGTCATCGCTGATATGATCTGATACACATGATATTATATGGCTCCTCCTCCAAATCCATAATAGCAGCCTATTCTTTAGGAAATCCCAATTAAGGGACAGTCTACAAAGTACCTGGCAGTGACTTCTCAAAACTGTCAAAGTCACCAAAAACAAAGAAAGTCTGAGAAGCTGTCACAGCCACAAGGGGTCGGAGGAGATAGGATGACTAAATGTCACATCCTGAGTAGGATCTTGAAATAGAAAAATGAATAGGCAAAAGCCAAGGAAATCTGAATAATACACAGATTTTAGTTAATAATAATTTGTCAGTATTGGTTCATTCTTTGTAATAAATGCTTCCTACTCATGCAAGAGGTTAATGATATGGGAAACTGGCTGTGGGTATATTGGAGCTCTCTGTTTTCACAATTTTTCTTCAATCTAAAATCTCTAAAAATAAGTTTATTTTAACAATTATTCTTTTAAACAGTGTGTATGTGTTTGTAACTAGGGATTGAACCCAGGAGCATTTTACCTCTGAGCTACACCTCTAGCCGTATTGTATTTTATTTTTTGAAAGAGGGCCTCACTAAGTTGTGGAGGCTGGCCACCAACCCACAATCCTTCTGTTTCAGCCTCCCAAGTAGCAGGATTACATATGTGTGCCACCATGCCTCTCTTCTTCTAACCATTTAAATGGTTAACATTGGTGCTCCCTTTGGCAGCACATAAAATAAAATTGAAACTATACATAGAAGATTAGCATGGCCCCTGCACAAGGATGACACACAAATTCGTGAAGTGTTCCATATTTAATAAATAAATAAATAAATAAATAAATAAATAAATGGTTAACATGGATGTTTTTCATACTAATGCATTAAAAAAATCCTATATTAGGGACAATCGGTTGTTTCTGATGTTTGTTTATTATGAGCAATGCTACAGTGAAACTCTACTATAAATCTTTGCTCATATGAAGTTGCTTATTTAAAAGAAATATCTGTGATAAGTTCCTTATAGAAACATGTGCCGATTAACATATTCACAGTAGCACATGAAAGCCCAATTTCCCTACACTACTAGCAACACTGAATATTATCAATTATTATACTTGGCTAATTAAATAGGTGAAAAACATACCTCAACTTACTTTGAGAGATATATTTTAAAAATGTTTCATTGGCTGTTTAAATCTATCCTTTTATAAATTTCAAGTTGATTTTAAGAATAGATTTAATGAACTTCCCAAATGTTCTAGACAACTTTCGCATATGTGCTCCTACATTATCTTTATTACCCCTTGCATCTGGCTGCAAGTAATAGGAAACTCAATTAAATCTGGCTTAAACAACAAGAAGAAACTAGTATCTTCTACAAGAAGAAGTCCAGAGGGAAGGTGGTTGCAGGAATAATCCCCCTGCTTAAGAGTGTCAAGGTTCTGATATTCTCAGCAAGCCTTGCCCTTCCTTCTACAAGATGGCTATGGAAATCTCAGAAGTCAAGAACAGAGAAAATAAAAATAATTATGTCAATGTCTTCTTTCCCCTTTTGAGAAAAAGGAACACTCTTCTGGAACCATAACACCTCAGGCTGGCTTCTCTGCACAGTTTATTGGCCAGGAATGCATTGCATGCTAAAGTCAAACCAGTAATCACTTGGCAAAAGGAAAGAAACATAATTTACTTAGATAAACCAAGGTTTTTTTTTTTTTCCCACCTCTTCTCTTCCCTGAAACTGAAGAAGACCTTCCCTCTCTGAAAAACAGGTCAGTTTGGAAGAGAATAAACAAATTGAGGAAGGAAAAAAGTAAGGAATGGCTGTGGGAACCATCACAGTCTTCACAGCAACCCTCTGTAAATTAGTATTCTTATGCCTATTTAACCAATGAGAAAACTGCACCTCAGAGAAAGTCCACAGTTTGCTGGTGACCACACAGCAAGTGTGACAAAACAGCCTGCCTTCAGAATCTCTCTTTAATCATATAACAGTTTTTAATTTTAAGTCATCTTCAGCATATAGCATACATTGCAGGCACTCTCTAATTATGATTGGTACTACGAGAAGTACAGGATTTATGGTATTTCGATGGTGCAGATAGTAGGAAAAATCTGGTTGGGGGAATTGAAAAAAGCCTTCTCCGTGGAGCTAAGTACTAAATGTTGAGTGATAGTACCATGAATTAAATCCCTTTCACAATGGAAGCATCTGACCTATTTTGCTATTTTTTGCCAGAATGGGATCTCTTTGTTACACTGATACAATCACAACTCATGCCAGTTAGAAGCTAGGGGCGTGGTGGCATGGGAGGTATCAAGAAGGCCCTCTGCTCTGAACACAACGGGCATTTCCCCAGCTGTGTCCATAAACCTGCTGGAGGTGGCTGCAGTGAGCTAGACACTTCAGTGCCCAGTGGAAGAACCATCCCTTCCAAGCATGCTCCTGCTCATGGTGCTGTAAACAACGCTTAATGCAGCCTCAGTGGGACAAAATGTTTACTGTTCCTCTTTATACTCTGGTCTTAGTTTTAAAATGCAGCAAATGTCAACATCAGAAAATGCAAATGACACCAGGCATAGTGGTGCGTGCTTGTAATCCCTGTATTTGGGAGGCTGAGACCAGAGGATTGAGGTTTGCGGCCAGCCTCAGCTATTTAGTGAGGCCCTCTGCAACTTAGTGAGATCTTGTTTCAAATAAAGAAAAAAAATAGGACTGGGGGTGTAGCTCGGAGGTAGAATGTTCCTGGGTTCAATCCCCAGTACCACACACACACAAAAAAAATATATAAATGACAAGTCAGAGAGCACAGATATCTGCTTATACTTAGTGGGTGGAGGGTGGAAGAAAGAAATGAAGGAAATAAGGGAGGCAGGAAGGAAAGAAAAAAGGAGGGAGAGTGGAAAGAAGGAAGGAAAGAGAGAGGAAAAAGGAAATCAGAGTATTTCCAACTTGTTTTAATTTATTTATGATAAGATCAATAGATTAAGAGATGACCACCATTGAAAAACAGGTTTTTCTATGCATAAATAGAATAATAATTCATTCTATTTATTTATTGGTACATTGTAATCATACAGCATAATGAGGTCAAAGTGATTGATACATATATGCACAGAGCACTGTGGTATTTCCCTCAGGGTCCCAGCCTGCTCCCTCCTTCTCCCCATAAATAAGTTAAAATTGATATTGACACCTTCATATATGAACATAGCCTGATTTGAACTGTTTCCTTCATCAAGTTTCTCCTTCCACCTCCCCACCTCACTTCCAAAGTCCCCTCCCACTATTCCACTAGTACCTCCCCTATTTCATTTAAAGTCCCCTTTGCTTCCCAATTTCTCTCTAACTTCCGCATATGAGTGAAAACATATGGCCCTCTACTTTATGCAAATTATCCTCTAGTTCCATTCGTGTTCCTACAAAGGGCACAATTGTGTTCTTTATGTCTTAGTAAAATTCCATTTTTTGTATATTCTCTTACTCATTCATCTGTTGATGAACACTTAGGCTGGTCCTATAGTTTGGCTATAGTAAGTTGTGTTGCTATAAATGTGAATATATATGTTTCCATATGATAGCCTGATCTCAGTTCCTTTGGGAAGATCTCCACGAATGGCATAAATGGGTTGTATGGTGGGTATTTTGAGAAACCTCCATGCTGATATCCACAGAGGCTGTACTAATTTGCAATCCCACCAACAGTATATAAGGGTTCATATTTCCCCGAATTCTGGTCAGCATTCATTATTGTTCATACTCTTTTTTTTTTTTTTTTTGCTGTACTGGGGATTGAACTCAGGGGCATTCTACCTCTGAGCTACACCCCCAGCCCTATTTTTTATTCTTTAATTTGAAACATGGTCTCACTAAGTTGTGGAGTGCCTCACTAAGCAACTGAGGCTGGCCGTGAACCCGGGTCCTCTGCTCTTAGCCTCCCAAATGCTGGGATAACAAGAGTGCACCACCACGCCCGACTCTGTTCATACTCTTGATGATTGCCATTCTAACTGGAGTTTGATGAAATCTCTGTGTAGTGCTGATTTCTGTTTCCCTCATTGTCAATGATGTTGAACACTTTTTCATATATTTATTGGCCATTCTATTAATCCTCTAAAAGGAGGAGTGGCTGCTGAAAATTTTCTCCCATTCCATAGAGTTTCTCTTTAGAATCTTGATGGCTTGCTTTGCTACACAGAAGCTTTTTAGTCTCTTGCCACCCCATTTATTAATTCTTTCTTTTTTTTTAATTTTCTGAGTTTTGAGGGTATTACTGAAAAAGTCTCTCTTAGTGCCTGTATGTTAGAGAATTGGTCCTATGCCCTCTTCTAGTAATTGCAAAGTCTCTGGTCTAATTTCTAGGTCTTTTATCCCTCTTGAGTTGACTCTTGTGTAGGTGAGAGATTAGGGTCTAATTTTACATTTGGACAGAACTGTTTGTTCTATTTAAAGTGGTTAAATACTATTCCCAAGAAAGAGTCTACAGGTCCCACCTGGAAGGGAGGGGTGCAGCCCAAGCTGAGGGAGGAGGGGACTGTGAGTGAGATCTTTTATGTGGGTTCCTTGGGAGGGGACTGGATGCAGAGTGAGTAGATTTAGCATCTGTTAACTTACATGATATCTGTGGGCTTAGGGACACAGAAGCCATACACTGGTTGTCCTTAATGAGATAATTACAGAGGGTAGATTATGGTCCAGAGTGTGAGACCCCCCCATAAATAAGAGGTGGCTGAGGTTGTGAACTTAATTGGTTGCTCAAGAAAGGGTACTGACCAACCTCTACTCAGAGCCTCAAAACTGGGTCAAGACTGTATTTTAAGAAGCAGTGCTGCGCAGAATGTTATCAGCTCCAAGGGGCACTTTGTATGCTCTATCCTCAACTAAAGGGTGGTGGGGAGTATTTGAAACTTTAACCACTGATTGTTTAGATGACTGAACAAACACAAAACCCAAACTAAAAATAGTTAAATTGGGAAAGAATGTTTTCATCCCTTTGCATATTAAATGAAGCAAAAATTAGTTACAACATACCAATTAAAACATCTGTACTTTAAACAGATAGGAGGCAGAATTCATCTAAAAGAAAGGTAGCAAGGCTTTTATATTAATGTTTGGCTTAGCACTATTCACAAATTTAAGACTATTTCTGCAATTTTATTTACCAGCAGCATTTTACTTGAAAACCATTAAACTCTGCTCTGCTATTACTAATGTCAAAGCAGGTTTCATGTAAAGATTCAGGGAAGACAAGGAGAATGAATTTGTGTGCCCTGAAGGCTAATCTGCAGGTGACACAGAAAATTCTCCTGGAAAGCCCAGTGATGTAAGCAAACATCAAGTTAATTAATTCTTGAATTTACTAATAAAAATGGTGCTTTAATGAATTGGGAAAATTAAGGAAACAAGGGCAAGTAGTTAAATTCTGTAGTTAAGTATATGACTCTCCATCTGTCCAAATGGCTTATAGTGACATAATTTCTATTATGAATAAAACATCACTAAGATCAATATCTAGTGTATGTTCCAACCAAAATGTGACAATAATCTATCCATGGTAGCATTTATTTGATCAAAGACTTTATGGTTACTCAATCTATTTAACAAAAAAGCAATAACATTTTACTGAAAATTAAATTAGGGTTTTAAATGCAAGGCAATATTCTTTCTAAAAGTATTTGGCAGGAATCATTCATTCCAACAGGGACATCTTTATCTAATGATATCCAGCTCATATAAGGCATTTTCATCTTCCAAGTGTCTTACTAACACCAATTAATTAATTTTCATTTTATTGCAACAAGATAGGTAAATATAAGTTAAAGAGGGAAAATACTTTTTTTCTGGATCAGATGGGAAGTCAATGCCAATTTTTTAATAGGCATTTATTGCTGCATTATAGTCTCACATCATAATGAAAATCATGTTGACAGTGACACACATATACACAACACTTGGTGCTCCCTACTACTTCCCCATCTCCCTCCTTCCCAATATAGAGTACTGAGATTGACATTGGTATTTTCACATATGTACAGTAATTGAATTACTACTGTCAATGCCAATTTTTAAATTATATTTAGGAGTTTTGGCTTCAACTCTTTTTTTTTTATCATTAGGTAAAAAAAATACCTACCTTGGTATTGTCAAAAATGCTGGGAATCTGTGGAAAGAGAAGAAGAGAAGGGGGGCAGGGAGAGAGCAATATCAAGAACCATATCTAAAAAGGAATTTTGAAGCCGGGCGTGGTGGCGCACGCTTGTAATCCCAGCATTCGGGAGGCTGAGACCAGAGGATCCCGGTTCGCGGCCAGCCTCAGCTACCTAGTGAGGCACTCCGCAACTTAGTGAGACTCGGTTTCAAAATAAAGAATTAAAAATAGGGCTGGGGGTGTAGCTCGGAGGTAGAATGCCCCTGAGTTCAATCCCCAGTACCGCAAAAAAAAAAATAAATAAATAAAAAGGAATTTTGGTTTTTGAGACTTCTGTGTGCTACTAAGGGAGGATGGAAGGAAGGAAAGAAGGAAGAAAGGAAGGAAGGAAGGAAGAAAGGAAGGAAGGAAGAAAGGAAGGAAGGAAGGGAAGGAAACAAAAAAGAGAGTAGTACTTTTTCTCTTTTCCTCTTGATAAGTGTTATATTTCTGACAATGTCAAACTGTAGTCTCTACAATATGAAATATGGTGGTTTTCAAATTATCTTTAAAATAACAGTATTTTTCATGAAAGTGTTGGTGAGAAAATACTGAAAAGAATCAGATGGGCAAACTATTTGTTACAGCTCAAGGATGTCTGCATAACAATGAGAGAGAAAGAACTCTTTTCAAATACACTTATACTCAAAGTATCTTTATATACCTGAGACTAACAAAAAAAAATTATTACAAGTTTGAATAATGCATACATTCTTTTGTCACAGGATTGCATTCTTTAAATAAATAATAAATATCTCACAGTGCTGGCCTTCAAAAAAGCCCCATGAAGATTTCAAACTATGGTTAACTGAAACGAATGCACTCCCTTTGCAGAAGTGACTGAAATAGAGGTATCACTTTATACATGCTAAATAAATGCCCATTTTCCCAAGTCACAGCTGTAAATCAGAACAATGTTAAAGTAACAAAATAAAAAATAAAAAAGTCTCCTGGTTGTTTTGGAAAAGCTTCAGCCTTAAGTTGCTTTTTAGAGATTGGCAAACTATCACCCAAACCCAAATCCAGCCACCCACCTGGTTTTGTAAATAAAGTATGATAGCAACATTCTGATGTCCATTTACATTGTTCACAGCAACATTTGAGCCCCAATAGCAGGCTTAAGTAGGTGCAACTAAAACCATATGGTCCAGAAAACTTACCTTTTTACTATCTGGCCCTACGCAGAAAACATTTGCCCATCCCCGTCTGTTACTGAAGGAGACATGTTGAGTTCCTGAGAGAAGTCAGCCTAGTTGCATTGAGGCAAGAAAGAGGCTAGTAAACATGAAAAGAAAATCAATTTAAATGTGTATTTATCTAGGGTGTATGCAATTTCTGAGCCAGGAATGATCCATAATTCACATGTAAGTCATCTATTGCCTCCTCTTGCCATATTCATGAGCTCATAATGTATATGAATTTCTTTCCTGCAGTATAGAACAAATTGAGCTTATGGGGCAGACTATGGATATTTACGGCATATGCCCCCACTTTTCATAAAATCTTGTGTGTCCTGAAGTTACTTAGGAAGTTCAAGACAAGAGCATTGTTCCTTATGCAGCCAGTGGATTCCAAGGGGGTGGGGAGTGTAGCAGGTCTCACTTGATCCACAGGGCTGCATTTCACCTAGCTTTGGATAGGTCATAGGAAGGGCATCTTCACAACAGATGGCAAGGAAGGGCATTTTTCATATCTACCTTTGTCTGAGTTGTCTACTTATAGGGTTTTCATGTAAAATAGCACCCTCTGATGTTTCTGTCTTGCTTAGATTCTCTAAAGCCAATTGAAATCTTCAAACTTGTCTAACTTTTAGTGATGATATTTTTTATGTAAACACAACATGAACTATGTTCTCTCCACTGGTCTAAATTTTACGTGTATTTAATCAATCCTTATAACAATCTTATGAAGTAGAATTGTTATGATCTTTACAGACACAGATAATAAATAATTTGTAAATAATAGGAAAATAGGTCTCTATCATGCCTTATAGGTCAACTGACTTCTCTCAGGCTTACAAGAACTAAGAATATATGTATGTTTCTTAACCAATGGGATATATATGTTTAAAATATTAGGTTTTTATGTTTTTTATTAATTTTAGTTAATCTACCAATTTTTTTTTTGTACTAGGGATTGAACTCAGGGGGATTCTACCTCTGACTACATCCCCTGCCCTATTTTTTTAGCCTTTATTTTGAAACAGGGTCTCACTAAGTTGCAGAGGGCCTCAATATGTAGCTGAGGCTGGCTATGAACTCAGATCCTCCTGTCTCAGCCTCTCAGGTACTGGGATTACAAGTGTGCACCACCATGCTCAGCTAATCTACCAATTTTAAATATTTTTGTGACCTAAGTGATGCAAGATTTTATGTTATTAGAAAAATATATTACTTTAATTATTATAAATATTATTAGAACATCAGCTTTGAGTAATACAAGAACAAGTAATTCAGACCAACCTGTTCAATAAAGTAAGCTATAAAATCTAGAAATAATAAAATAGTGCCTATTTGAACCATTGAAAGACAAAGTATATTACCAAGCCAGGATCTGTGAGATGGTAGAAGGCCCAGAAGATTCAGTTTTTCCCTGTGGTGTTTTCTGTTCATTGAGCAGAAGGTACAGGAGCTCTTGGAAATATCTCCTGGGCCTAACACATAGAAAATGAAGTCCAGAGCTTACCAAAGAAATGGGAGTAGGAAAGCTATTGAACTTGAATCACTTAGGTTTGTGGCCCTGAGAGATTGAGTCCTGGGAACTAGATAAATTCCCGCAGAGACTTCATCAGATCAGTTGTAAACTTGCTCAAATCTGATACTGGATTGAGGAATCATAGAATCACTATACCTTCAGGCATTAGCAAACACTTTTTTTTTTCTCAGAAGAAAAATAATATCCTCTAATCTTCAATCTGCTTCTGTATTTTTTAAAAATTCTATGTTCTGCACACAATAAAAAATCTAAAACTCATACAAAGTGATTACATGAATAAAAATTAGCACAAACGTTAATCATGAATAAAACCAATACAAATGTTGGTAATAAAAACAAACTTACTGATACTTTAGATATTGAACTTATAAATATAAATTTAAAAATAAACAAAAATAAAAAATTGAAAATAAAGATGTGGATATTTGTGACTTGAAACCAATACTACAACCAAAATTATATACTCAATAGGTAACTTTATAAGGAGATTAGACACAGGTGAAGAGAGATTTAGAGATCTGGAAGGCAGATAAGAAGAAAATATTCAGAATGAATGTGGAAAATCGCAATAGAGTACAGAAGACATAAAGGATATAAGGAAGAGGACTGGCATGCATGCAATTTCAGTTACAAAACAATACTAAATAGAATAAAATAAAAGAGAAGTACTATCTAAAGAGTTAATGACTCAGAACTTCCCAAAACTGATGAAAGATATCAAGCCTCAGAATTAAACTCTCTGTGAACTTGTAGTAAAGTATCTAAAAAGTCAGCTATGCCTAGGTACTTAATATTAAACTGTTACAAACCAAAGACAAAGAGAAAATATTTAATGCAGTAACATAAAAATGATAGTCTCCCAAAAGCAAATGGAAGATTCACATCTAACTTCTCAATCTCATGATAAAGCCAGAAAGTAAAATGTAAAGTACTAAGAGAAAAATAACCAAATAAACTAGAGTTCCACTCAAAGAAAAATATATCCTTCAAGACTACAGAACACATGTAGAAAATAAGCAGTCAAATGAATACTTAAGGAATTTGTTACCAGGATTCTCATGCTAAAGGACATCTTAAAGGGTGTTCTTCAGGCTAAGTAAATAGAGAGGAAAGCAATGTAGGAAGGAAATGAGAAATAAAGTGATAGAAATGTGTGTCAATGTAAATGGATATTAGTTATGTAATAAGACTAATGATATTACTAAATAATAAGATGTTGTTTGTAAAAATGCTATATTAATATATCACCCCCATTGTGCTTAAATACACATATATACTACAAGGAGATTAATAGTAAATAAAGTTAAAGAATAAGAAAAATCAGCAGTTACTATTACACTTTTATAAACCAAGGATGTGGTTTATAACTTTCAGATAACTTCTAAAAGAACTGTAAAAACTATTTTACTCCTCAAATAATAGAGAGCAAAAAAATAAATAGCAAAAATTTGTGAATAGTATTTACATCTGTGGCAGACTTCATTTTGATGAAAGAGAACCATTATTTTACAACCAAATGAAAAAAGATCAGCATCTACTATTGATGCATTGAAAATTAATGTATATAAAATAATGTATAAGCTGGGTGTGGTGGCACATGCTTGTAATCCTAGTACTTGGGAGGCTGAGACAAGAGGATTGTAGGTTCGCAGCCAACCTTAGCTACTTAGTGAGGCCCTCTGCAATTTAGTGAGACCTTATTTCAAAATAAAGAATAAAAAATAGGGCTGGGAGTGTAGCTTGGAGGTAGAATGTCCCTGGGTTCAATCCCCAGTACCACCAAAATATATATATATATATATATAT
>PVLC010002399.1:83021-115780 GCA_004027655.1 Graphiurus murinus | reverse complement strand
GAGCCGGGCGTGGTGGCGCACGCTTGTAATCCCAGCATTCGGGAGGCTGAGACCAGAGGATCCGGGTTCGCGGCCAGCCTCAGCTACCTAGTGAGGCCCTCCGCAACTTAGTGAGACTCGGTTTCAAAATAAAGAATAAAAAATAGGGCTGGGGGTGTAGCTCGGAGGTAGAATGCCCCTGAGTTCAATCCCCAGTACCACAAAAAATAAATAAATAAATAAATAAAAATAAATGCTCCAGTAATATCCTTTATAGTATCTTTTTTTTTTTTTTTTTGGTGTGTGTATGTGTGTGGTACTATGGTACCCAGGGGTGTTTTACCTCTGTGCCATACCCCCAGACCTATTTTTCTCTCCTTTCTTTCTTTCTTTCTTTCTTTCACTCACTCACTCATTCATTTATTCATTTACTTATTTTGCAGAAGTGGGGATTGAATCCAGGGGCATTCTACCTCCGAGCTACATCCCCAGTCCTATTTTTTTTTTTTTTTTTTATTCTTTATTTTGAAACAGAGTCTCACTAAGTTACAGAGAGCCTCACAAAGTAGCTGAGGCTGGCGGCAAACCTGGATCCTCCTGTCTCAGCCTCCCAAGTTCTGGGATTGCAAGCATGCGCCACCGTGCCCGGCGTGGCTCTTTCTTCTGACTCCTTGCTTGAACAGAAGCAGTTCCTCCAATGAGCTAAAGTCAGCTCAGAGCAGAAAGCACACCGGTGGTCCCAGGCGAAGTGTTTGACTAGAGAGCGTTCTTTTCTTTACTCTGCACATCACCCCTGAGGTAGATGTTCTTAGTTTTATTTTTAGATGAAAAACGAGAGACTCAGAAAGATTCGGCCCCTTGGGGAGGAGAATGTCGCGGGTTAGGCCTTTAGATTCGACGCTGGCTGTTTCCTCCTTTCTAATCCAAGTGTGTCTAAAGACCCCTCCAGTTCTTGGAGTGTAGGAAATTCTATAATCTGCTTGCTCTGCCGTAAGCTTCTGCACTTCACATGCAGCTGCCAGTTTTTTTCTTTTTAATTGTAAAGTTGAGATGCATGTAGTTTTTTTTTTTATTACAAGATGTTCAATGTTGTCATCAAACTTTCTCTCTTTTGTGGAAAAGGCTGCATATCTATCTAATGCCATATTGTGATTGATGATCGTCACTGGCACAATTTCACACGGCTCTTTTGCAATACTGCATGTTTTTATAATCATGGAGATACACAACCAACCTAATCTTGCAGAATACTCGAGGGACCAATTAGCCCTTCCAAGTAACGCCTGCTCTTAGAGCTAATAAGTTTTTAATTGGAAAAGCTGTGCCTATTTTGGTAGAAATGCCTTTTGAATTATTGTCAGTGACAATTCACGTGGAGGGATGGATGCATAGGTGGATGGGTGGGTGATGGATGGGTGGATGGATGGGTGGGTGGATGGATGGATGGATGGGTGAGTGGGTGGATGATTGGATGGGTGGGTGGGTGGATGGATGGGGGAGTGGGAGGATAGATGGACGGGTGGGTAAGTAGATGGATAGAGAGATGCATGAGTTAATGGGCAGGTGATGGATATATACCGAAGTCTAGATTCCTTGGCAGCAGTGTGGTATATTAGAGAGAATGTAGACTAGGTTTCAAAAACTATGAATACTATCCCTGGTTCTGATTCGATTATGATCTAGGTAATCTGGGACCTTTGTGTATCACCTTTTCCAGTCTCTGTTTCCTCGTCTGAGAGGAAGTGAATGATTGCAAAGGTCCCTCTCAGCTCAAAGTGTTTATGATCGCCCTGTATTGTGACAGCTGCTCTTTGGAGAACAGTGATGTGTGACATTTGAAGGCTCCAAACCCCATGTTCTGAGAGAGAAAACCCAATAAATACTGAGATTCCTGGCCAGTCTGGCCCGGATTCCTGACATGCTTATTAGTGAGAAAAATTTCCAACCTTCTTAAAATACTTCATGACAGGCTCAACAAGTGAAGAAAGACGGATCTGAGAAAACCAGCCAGCCTCCCTCCAACCAAAAGCCCCATGGAACCCTAGGGGAGCCATGTCGAGCTGTTTGAAAACAAACACTTACGGAACAAATTGTCCAGAAAGATAGAAACAGAGAAACACGCTGGCCGCCCTCACGGACTTCAGATTCCAGCTCAGGGGACTGTGGCCAGGAGGCAGCCCGGAGAAATTGAGGAGGGGCATGTGCCCAGCGTGGTGGGTGCCAACTTGAGCAAGAGGGTGGGGTCGTGCACAGTTGGAGCAAAGGAGACGTGGAACCTGGGCTTAAATTCTGCATTGGCCACTCACAAGCGGCGCTCTCCTGGACGAGTCACTCAATCTAAGTTTTATCTGTGATTTGGACATGTAAACAATGATCTCAGAGCATCACATGAGATAAGAGATGTGCAAGCCAGGAGTGGTGGTGCACGCCTGTAAGCCCAGAACTTGGGAGGCTGAGATGAGAGGATTGCAGGTTCAAGGTCAGCCTCAGCAACTAAGCAAGACCCTGGCAATTTAGTGAGACCCTGTTTCAAAATAAAAAGGACTGGGGGTGTAGCTTGGAGGTATCATGCCCCTGGGTTCACATCCCAATACCAAAAAAAAAAAAAAAAAAAAAGACATCCTTGCCTGGCAACAAGGAGACACCCATTAATATTAGCTTCTTTTCTTCATCATCCATTCAGTCGAGAGGGAGGACCGCTGGCACTGAGGGTCAGCTTAGCACCCACGGGGTTCCTCTCCTCTAGGTCTGACCATGGGCACCGCCTTTCCAGGACAGGGGAGGCTTTATGGAATTTGAGGCAGTACAGCACAACGAGTCCTTGTTCCACCACATTTAATCTAATTTTCACAATGATTAAAATATCTTGCCTGCACATCCTAAACCCTCAGCTTCCCAGTGTTTATCACCGGGCACCGCTATAAAAATTAATACATTGGAGCATGTGTCAGCTATTCCACATACTCTGTGTGTGTGTGTGTGTGTGTGTGTGTGTGTGTGTGTGTGAGAGTGTGTGTGTGGTCTTGGGGATTGAACCCAAGGGCATTCTACCTCCGAGCTACACCCTCAATCCTATTTTAACTTTTATTTTGAAACAAGTTCTAAGTTGCTGAAGGCCTTGCTAAGGTTCTGAGCTTGTCCTCGAACCTGCGATCCTCCTGCTCAGCCTCCCAAGGACTGGGATTACAGGCGTGCACCACTGCGCCTGGCTGTGTAGAATGTTTGTACACCTGCCTCTTCCTGGCTGACTCATCCAAGGCGATTTCAAGTGTGCCATGGACTCCCCTAAGCAGCAGCTTTAGGACAACGCCGGATCGTGATAGCACACCCCTGTGTTGTAATGGCATGATTTTCGTCTCCCCCACCTCTGTGATGTGGAGCCATGTGGAAGAGGGGCCAATGAGGAGCTCCTGGCCCCCAATCCAGGGCACGTTTTGTCCCTTCCTCGCTGTAAGACCTCAGATAATTGACTTAATTCCCCTGAGCTTTCTTTCTCACCCCTCAAGACAGGGGCCCTGACGCCTACTTCCCCAGGCGTCTTGGAGGCTCCTGGGGCACAAGATGTGCAACGTATCTGAGGAGGAGGTGGCAGTTTGATCAGCGGGAGCAGGCTGAGGACGAGCCCAGCGTTAGGCCGGAGGCCAGTGGGGACCAGTTTGAACAAGGATAGGCGTTGGGGAGCAAATTCTTTATCCCAATGTCTGCAAGCCGACCGCTGATACCAAGAGTGGCGGCAGCACCGAAAGTCAAGGCCAAGTAGTATTTACAGGGGAGGATCTTTGCAAACCCTGTGAAGATCTGCAAGTTTGTGCATTTTTTAGCACAGCTTGAAACGGGAGGGAGTAATCTTCAGCGCAGCACAAAGTGGGAGGGAGCTGGCTTCTCAGGGTCCAAACAGAGGGTGTAGTCTTTAGCCCGGCACAGCATCTGTAACCGAACAGGAAAAATCTCCAAGGGCAACTGCCCGAGAGATAAAGTGGAAAGTTACTGTGTGATAGGGTTTTGTCCTAACACCCACCAATCTCTTTCAGTCTGATTACAAATGCAGAACACCGCATCTGTCCCTTTTATTTTTTTTTAATTTTTTTTTAACCCAAGGGCACTCTATCTCCCCCAACCCTTTTTATTTTTATTATTTGGAAACAGGGTCTCACTAAGTTGCGGAGGGCCTCACTAAATTGCTGAGGCTGGCTTTGAACCTGTGATCCTCCTGTCTCAGCCTCCCAACTACTGGGATTAGAAGCGTGCATCCTTTTATAATGGTGACCCTCCTACTTTTGACTGGGACTTCTCTTCTGCCAAAGCTCTTGTGGGCTTTTCAGCTTTGATCGATCATAACTAAGCCTACTTACTGCCTACTGACCCTCAGAGCTAAGGACTGTTTTTTTTTTTGTTGTTGTTGTTGTTTTTATGGGGCCCAGAGTCACTCAATAGTACTAAAGTCTTCCTCTTCTTCAGCCTCTAATTCTAAAAGGCCACCAGGTCCTGCCCGTTTTATTTCTGTGTCCTGTCTTGTGTTCATCCCCCCGTCTGTCCTAACAGGTTCAGGGACCTCTCAAGGGGACCATGGCCTCCTTACCCACTTCTCATCCTCAAGTTCTTCTTCCTTTCCAGTACATTCTCCACACTGCTGACAGAAGCATCTTCTGAAAATTCAAAAAGAGCCTCCCCAGTCCCACGGATGATTCGAAAGTCTGCTAATTACACTGACAGTACCCAGCTTCTTTGAATCACCTTAATGTTGGATGTTTGCTTCTTTTTTCCAACACACATTTTAAAACATATTAGAACAGAAGCATTTTAAAAACAAATAGCTAGGTTCCTTTGGTCTAATTTCCTGGCAAAACAAACAATCACCCCCACTACATTGACGAGAGAGTCTGTATTTTAAAATGTCTCTGTATTCCCTACCAGCCAGACCCACTGGTAGCTCATCGACACAGATCAAATGCTTCATGCACGTGTCCACAAATGCAGCGTGACATTCAAACTTATCTGTGGTCTCTTGGGACAACGGGGCATCAAGAGGCAACATGGCCAAGAGTCAAAAGGAAGCTGGGGGACAGCCACCAGGCTCTGCCATGGTGGGAAGGGGTGCTTCTCATTGCTGCCCGGAATGTCTGCGAAAATCAGAGTCTGAGTCGGGGGCTCAGTAGCCGATCGTGAGACGTGATCCTGGGAAGCAGAATTGGGTCAGGAGAGTGAAGTCAGGAAAGAGGGGAAGCCAGGGCAAGGATATGACCTTGAATCGGCAACTGGGGCCCCATCCCCATCCCCTCAGGAACTGGTCACAAGAGCCTCAATATATCTAACCCTGGAGCACAGAATTCTCCAGTTTCTGCCTCCACTGGCCATGACTCTCCCAGGTGCTAAGGTCACCCACGAGTCTCCAGTCATCCCATGATTCTGAGAAGTCAGATGTGCCGGGTGCAGAAAGCAAGAGGCAGCAGGCGAGCTGGGTGCAGTGCCCCGAGGTCACACCTATCAGGACTGGGTAGTTGTGGCCTTGGCTGGAGGACAGGTCACCAAGAGTGGGCAGGGCGTAGCGCAGGACCTACCAACACGTGTCCTCCAGCCCACGTCTCTTTTTCCAGGAAGAGACGAGGCACCGTTGTGCCTCACGACACTCTCCACTTTCAACCACGCACACGCTTGACAACTATTTATGGATCTCCTATGAGCTCAAGGTTCTGCGTCTGGTACTCTGTTAGTCTGAATAGCAAGCCCTGAAATGCACCTGTGAATTCACAAGGAACCAGGTGCTTTCCTATCCGATGCATGTGCTCTGGGTTTCCTGTCGTTTAATCACAGAGTTTTGACTCTGTGGTCCAACTCTGGTCATGATAGGAGACACTGAAGCTTTCCAAATGGGAATCTGGAGATAATCTCTCCAGTCAAAGGGTTCTGGTTTATAATTCATCTCAGATCCCATTTTCATAGGAATCAGCAGTAACTTATCAGAGACTCTGTGTGCCTGGACCACCAATAGGGAACCTCCATGCTAGGACCCCGAGCGCCCGGCCTCGCCTCTGGGGACGTAATAAACACACGGGTCCAGTTTTTTCCTTTGAAGTTCTGATGGGTCATCCTGGCATGGGTGTGTGCGATGGCCAGCTGGCAGCTATGTAGCTTGTGTGACGTGCATCTTCTGTTCACGGCTTGTGCTCACTAAAGTGACAGGATCTATTTGTAGGTGATGAGTATCTGGTATGTGGTCAATTCACCACCCACTGGGAAAGGCATCCCGATCTTTTTTGTGTGTGTGTGTGTGTGGTACTGAGGATGGAACCCAAAGGTATTCTACCTTCAAGCTATACCCCCAGCCCGATTTTATTTCTTATTTGGAAACAGGGTCTCACTACTTGCTGAGGCTGTGATCCTCCTATCTCAGCCTCCCAAGTACTGGGATTACAAGTGTGCACCACCACACCCGGCTTAGCTGTCCCCAACTTTTGCTCATTCCCTGGGCTTACAATCGGCCGCCTTTACTTGCTCTCTTAGAGTCCTGCCTGACTCTGAGTTGACAAAGGCCAACCCAGATAGGGAGGCAGGGCCCCTTTACCTACACAAGACAGCTCACGGGCCCTGGAGCGGCTGGCAGGCGAGGGTCCAGAGCAACTGTGTGACATGGCAAAGGACACCTGTGCAAACACACAGCCTGCCTGGCTTCTTGGCCAAAAGGGGCTGCTGCTGCTCCGAACTGTAGCTGAAACTGCCACACTCCCATTTCATGCAGAGGCCGCAGTAGCCACAGGCATGAAGGAGAATTCAGTCTCCAGCCTGTAAATATTTATCCTATGCATCCTGATGAGCTCGAAACAGGGTATGTGGCATTTAAGATAATAATAATAGTAGGCTTACCAAAAAGTTACTCATCTGTTGCCTGCCTCCCCGAGTCCCAATGATTGCAGACACCGCTGTGGGACCCAGGGCCACCCACTGAGACCCTCCTCCTCTTCTCTTAGTAAACCTCTTCTTGGCTTCTTCTCCTTCACCAACGAGCAGCCTGGTTAAGGGCGCCATGCCTTCTACTTTAATGACACCCGTCTCCTTCCCAGGCCTGTTCCCTGAAGCCCAAAGATACTTCTAAGCCCTGGATTCCTGTATTGCAATTCCTGTGTACACACTGCAGTCCGTCCACATGCCCCACGGGTGCTGCTGGCTCAGAAGCTGGTTTCCTTGGGTGTGGACAGGTGGAAGGATCCTCTCCTTCGCTCTGGGCTGAGACCTCTAGGGAGGTGGCCACCCCGGGCCCTGTTCGGCTTCATCAGGGTTTTGCACAGCTCAGCCACCGAGTTGGGTCTGGGGGGCCTGGGGTGAACTGGACGCTTCCCCCTCCCACGCATGGAGGGACTGAGGCCAGCAGAGCGGCAGTGACCTGCCGGAGGGCGTGCCTCCCCACCTGCCCCCTGGGGTTCAGGCCCTGCCCCGCCCTGGAGGGTAACCTAGAGCCATCACTACAAGGAAGGCTTCCAGGGAAAATGAGCCTGTGACCCAGCCCAGCCCCGGTGACCACAGGGACAGTCTGCTGGAGCCCAGAGTCTACTATCAGCAGGTCCCCACTTCCACGCACACCACGTGACAAGCGTCAGGCGGGTGGATGGAGACCAGAAAGCCTGGCGCTTGCCTGGCCCTCTGCACAGACACACCGCGGCTCATCCGAGGGGGAAGACGCCCAGCTGCGCCCCTGCGGCTTCTGACCCTGGGCTGTGATCAGTCACCGGAGAGACAGTGAAGTTCCTGGCAGAAGCCATGGGGCTGGCGAGGCCACACTTGCCCGAAAACCAGGCCAAGGCCTGGCCCATCCCCTCCTCCCTGCCTCCCCAGCTCCCGCCGGCCCTCCATCCCCTGCAGGGGTCCCGTGCCACCTGGTCCCCTGCACCCTCAGCTGACTCCACTCAGCACCCGCTGCTCCGGGGCCCCTTCTCTCTGTCCAGGAGACCGCACTGAAACCCACCTACCGTGTGCCGTGTGGGGACAGCTGACAGCCAGCTCCCGCCCACAGCTCCTGTGAGGGCCCTGCACTGTTGAACACCGCACAGCCAGTGTTAACATAAATCCAAATAAAAGGCAGGAAAAATCTTCAACAAGCCCACAGCCTCCGACCGAGCGCTCGGGGTTTCTTTACACACCCAGGCTTTGCAGTTTGATTTCGGGGGTTCCCCCCCACACACACACACACTTAATATTATGATTATTTCATAGCCCTTTTCCCATCCTTCGCCCTATTTTCTGTAATTGTAATTTTGACAACTACATAAGACTCCCTCAAAGGAACTCTGGGAAATTTTTTTCCTGTTTTCACTCAACAATTAACACAGAAGATTTGTGTGGCCACAAGGTGTGGCATGGCCAAGTCTGGCCCCAGTTAGTTTTACCTGTGTTTCTGACTGATCAGCTCTAAGCTTCAATTAATTTGCAAGAGCCACTCACAGAACCAGGAGAATACTTAGGTTTACTAGTTTTTGTTTTTTTTTTTAGATACTTATATCTTTTTATATATTATCAGTGCATTATAATTATGCATCCTCCTAAGATTCACAGTGACACGTGCACACAGCACTTGGTGTGTGATAAAGGATCTCACCATGGATAAAGATGAAGGCCCCATGAAGCAAAGCTTGTGTGGGAGGGGGCTTGGAGCTTCCTCACCCTCTGCTGCACCACGCTCCAGAAACCTCCAGAAGCACCTCGAACCCAGCTCTCCAGGTTCGGCTATTCAGAGGTACTGCAAACCTCTCCTTTGGGGGTTCTTATGGGAGCTTCCTTATACAAGCATAATTAATTAAATCACTGGCGCTCAGTTTTTACTTGGCCACCAACAGAAGAGGTTGAGGCTAGTGGTGGCAGTCCCAACTCTCTAATCCTGTCTTGGTCCTCCCAGTGACCAGTCCCCTCCTGAAGCTTCTTTAGGGCATGCCAGCCTCCAATCACACGAAAAAGACGCCAAGCAGACAAAAAGACACTCAGACACTCGACCCCCTAAAGATTCCAAGGGTTGTGGCAGTCATGTCACAATACCACAGGGACACATTGTAACTACCCATTCTTCTCTCCCTAGTGAATCTCTTTCTCAACCCTGATAAACAAATAACACAAAGCTTGCGGCATCTTTTGAAATTTTCCCCTAATAAATTCCCAGAAGTTGGATTAGTAGGTCAAAAGGTGTGGGCATTTTTATGTCTTTCAGAAATTCCAGGCAAACTGCTTTCCAAAAGTTATATTAAGCCGGGTGTGGTGGCGCACGCTTCTAATCCCAGTACTTGGGAGGCTGAGACAGGAAGATTTGGGTTCCCGACCAGCCTCAGCTACTTAGTGAGGCCTTCCGAAACTTAGTGAGACCCTGTTTCAAAATTAAGAATAAAAAATAGGACTGGGGGTGTTGTTCAGAGGTAGAGTGCTCCTGGGTTCAATCCCCAGTACTGAAAAAAAAAAGTTATATTAATTTATATTTGCATCACAGGTTTTTAAGTGTTCCCTACACTCCCATCAGGAATCTGCCCTGTAGCTGAGAGGTAGAATACCCCGGAGACAGGAGACAGGAGAATTGAGGTTCGAGGCCAGCCTCGGTAATTTAGTGAGATCCTGTTTCAAAATAATAAATAGAAAATGGGGGCTGGGGGTGTAGCTCTGAGGTAGAATACCTCTGGGGTCAATCCACAGTAAGATAGAGATAGAGATAGCTAGAGAGAGAGAGAGAGAGAGAGAGAGAGAGAGAGAGAGAGAGAGAGAGAGAGAGAGAGAGACTGAGACTACAGTAGGCGTTTAATAAATGTCACCTCCTTTCCTGATTCCCCTGCTTGGAATTTGTCATGTGACCAACTGCCCCCCAGCAGCAAGTTTCAAGGGCAGAGTGCTAGAATAAGAGACAGACACCGGGCGTGGTGGCACACACGCTTGTAATCCCAGCATTTGGGAGGCTGAGACTGGAGGATATGGGTTCACGGCCAGCCTCAGCTACCTAGTGAGGCATTCCGCAACTTAGTGAGACCCGGTTTCAAAAGTAAATAATGAAAAATAGGGCTGGGGGCATAGCTTGGAGGTAGAATGCCCTTGAGTTCAATCCCCAGTACTGAAAAAAAAAAAAAAAAAAGACAGACAGCAAGCCGGGTGTGGTGGCGCAGGCTTGTAATCCCCGCGTTTGGGAGGCTGAGACTGGAGGATCCAGGTTCGTGGCCAGCCTCAGCTACCTAGTGAGGCCCTCCGCAACTTAGTGAGACCCTGTTTCAAAATAAAGAATAAAAAATAGGGCTGGGGGTATAGCTTGGAGGTAGAATGCCCTTGGGTTCCATCCTCAGTACCGCAAAAAAAAAAAAAAAAAAAAAAAAAAAGAGAGACAGCATAAACTCATTCTTATTTCATTCTTATTTTATGTTTCAGGCAATCTGTCCCAAGCCTCCATTCTCCCGTCCTTAAATTAGACTAGGGGAACTTGCCCTCTCTACCTCTCAAGAGCGGTTAGGTTGAAAAGTAAAGGCAGCAACGAGTGTGGAGTTCTAGACCAGGACCCAGGGTTATTAACTAGAGACACAACGTTTAGCCACCTCCCTCCCTGCCACACACATGCGAGTCCAGCTGGAACTGTAGGTACACCTGATATGTTTGGGGGGAAACAGCTGGCTCGTCAGATCACATCTGGAGCACCCCGACTTGGCCTGCGGACGATTGTTTTTTCCATCAACATAAAGGACGATCGTGGACAAGGAGCCGCAGACCGAGGGCCGAAGCACGGATGGGAAGGCAGGGCCGGGACCAGGCCCGAGGCAGGTGGCAGCACACCGGCCGGTCGTGCATCATTACAGCGCACGCAGGAATGCGTTAACGAGGATCCCGCAATCAAGGCTGAGTCGGAATCTGAAATTGAATCGCTACATGATTCCTATCCAGCTGCCCGACTCCAGCCTGGGTTTCCAAAATGCATTCCATATGTGGGTCTGTGACCCTTACAAAGTTTGTTCTCGACCTTGTATGTTGTCAGCGATATGGCAAAGTTGTTTAGGCTGGGGACTCTGTAATAGAACTTTCAGGGCTGAAAGTCAGTCTCTTAGTCTCTTGGCTGTGTGACCTTGTGAGTTACCTAACCTCTCTGTGCCTCAGTTTCCTTGTTGGGGATAGAGGGATGCTAATAGTACTCGTGGGGTTAATACTTACCTCACAGGGTTGTTTTGCGAATCAGGGTATTAATGTGGAAAGCACTTAGAACAGTGTTTGGCACCCAACTCGTACTTGGCAAATGCCGCTCTTAGGGGTATTCTATGATTGATTTTCCTATTCGTGAAAGTATAAAAGTTGAGGAATAATTAAAACACATTAAAAGTAGATATGCCAGGCCGGGAGATAAATGAACTGTTTGCGTAAACATGAATTAAGAGAGTCACACTCAAGTAAGGAGTGTTCTCTATTAAGAAGGGCAGACATCTGGAAGGAATTAAAGGCGGGAAGAGAGCGGGGGGGGGGAGTAAAGTGTGAGCAGAAAACACTCGGTGACTGTTGGGAGGAGATAATTCATTCTGGACTGCGCAGACGATCCCAAAGGAAGGGGCTGCTCCGGCCTTAGACGGCGAGATTGGATGCTTAGGAATGCCTACCTCTCACATAAGCTCTGCGTAGCCTCCGTGCTGAAGCTGTCTATGTCACTGCTACGACTTAGTGCATGGCCTTTAAAAGGCAACTTCTAGCCCAGCGCGGTGGCGCATGCTTGTAATCCCAATACTTGGGAGGCTGAGACAGGAGAATTGCAGGTTTGAGACCAGCCTCAGCAATTTGGTGAGGCTCTCTACAACTTAGTGAGATCCTGTTTCCAAATAAAAAATAAAAAAGGGCTGTGGGTACAGCTCAGAGGTAGAATGCCCTTGGGTTCCATCCCCAGTACTATACACGAAAGAAGGAAAGAAAGAGAGAGAGAGAGAGAGAGAGAGAGAGAGAGAGAGAGGAGAGCGACTTCTAAAATGCAATTATGCTAATAACAAAGTACTATTTTATATCTATGAGATGAACAGTATGAAAACCATACCATAATAGTGCAGTGAGGTTGCATTGAAATGGGCACACTTAAAAATCTAAAACGTAAATATAAGTTAGTATAATTTGGGGGAAGTAATTTGAGTCATAAAAATGTAAAAAGTGAGAGTCATAAACATGTCCATGCATTTTGACCTACTAGTCCAACTTCTGGGAATTTGTTGTTAGGAAAAACTTCAGAGAAGGGGGGAATGTTTCCGTGCTTATTTACCATGATTGAAAATAAGATTCCGCAGAAAGAGAATCGGTAAATTACAGTGTGTCCCCTTCAAGGGACTCTTGTGCCGTCATCAAAATTATAATTATAGAAGACAGAGAGAGTGATGGGAAAAGGCTTATGAAATAATCATAACATTAGGTGGGAGAAACCCCAGAAATCAAACTGCAAAGCCTGGGTGTGTAAAAGCAGAGAAGAAAAAGAAACCCAGTGCGCTCCGTCGAAGGCTGTGGGCTTGCTGAAGATTTTTCCTGCCTTTTATTTGATTTATGTTAACACTGGCTGTGCGGTGTTCAACAGTGCAGGGCCCTCCACCGGAGCTGTGGGCGGGAGCTGGCTGTCAGCTGTCCCCACACGTGGGCGCGGGTTTCAGCGAGGTCTTCTGGACAGAGAGAAGGGGCCCCGGAGCGCCCGGTTCTGAGTGGAGCCTGCCGAGGGTCAGGCCCGGGCCTCCCAGGGCGCAGGGGACCAGGTGGCACGGGGCCCCTGCAGGGGATGGAGGGCCGGTGGGAGCTGGGGAGGCAGCAGAGGGAGGGAATAGCCCACGTCATGGCCTGGCCTCCGGGAAAGTGTGGCCTCTCCAGCCCCGAGGCTTCTGCCAGGAGCTTCGCTGTCTCTCTGGCGGCCGCTCATAGCTCAAGGTCAGAAGCCGCGGGCGCATCGCAGCTCTTTGTCTTCTCCCTCGGATGAGCCGCGGTGTGTCTGTGCACAGAGGGCCAGCCAGGCAAGCACCAGGCTTTCTGTTCTCTGTCTGCTCACCTGACGCTTGTCACGTGGTGTGCGTGGAAGTGGGGACCTGCTGATAGTAGACTCAGCAGGGCTCCAGCAGACTGTCCCTGTGGTCACAGGACTGGGCTGGGGTCACGGGCTCATTTTCCCTGGAAGTTTTCCTTGTAGTGATGGCTCTAGGTTACCCTCCAGGGCAGGGCGGGGCCTGAACCCCAGGGGCCAGGTGGGGAGGCATGCCCTCTGGCAGGTCGCTGCTGCTCTGCTGGCCTCTGTCCCTCCATGCGTGGAAGGGGGAAGCGTCCAGTTCACCCCAGGCCCCCCAGACCCAACTCGGTGGCTGAGCTGTGCGAAACCCTGATGAAGCCGAACAGGGCCCGGGGTGGCCTCCTCCCTAGAGGTCTCAGCCCAGAGCGAAGGAGAGGATCCTTCCACCGCACTCTGCCAGACTCTCCACACCCAGGGAAACCAGCTTCTGAGCCCGCAGTACCTGTGGGGCATGTGGACGGACTTCGGTGTGTGCAAAAGAGGGGGCAGCCAGAATGTTTGGAGGCTAGAACCTAGACTTTAGAAAGTAAATGAAGGAACTGCAGATTTTCTACTAATTGATTAATTAAGTGGTACTGAGGGTTGAACCCAGTACCCATTCTCCCTCCAAGGTACAACTCTAGCCCTTTTAATATATATTTTTTTGGTTTGGAAACAGGGTCTCACTAGGTTGCTGAGGGCCTCACTAAGTTGCCGAGGCTGTCCTTGAACTTGCCATCCTCCTGTCTAAGCCTCCCAAGTACTGGGATTTCAGGTGTGCCCACCACGCCCGGGTAGGAACTGCAGATTTTAAACCAGAAAAGTTAATCATATAGCAAGGACATGACAAGTGTCTTTGAAATTCTGAAAGACTTTCTTTCTGGGGGAAAAAAATTCCACTGGCAATGTGTCCGACCAAAGGACAGGATAAGCAGCTTCAGTTCCAGGTAGGCAAATTTCAAGTCTGAACGGAATGCAAAATGTTTCAAGAGAACTAACTGAAAGTGGAGGAACCCAGCCAGGCATGGTGGCGCACACTTGTAATCCCAGCACTTGGGAGGCTGAAACCGGAGGAGCCAGGTTTGCAGCCAGTCTCAGCTACCTAGTGAGGCCCTCCGCAACTTAGTGAGACCCTGTTATCAAAAATAAAGAATAAAAAGTAGTGCTGGGGGTGTAGCTCGGAGGTAGAATGCCCCTGGGTTCAATCCCCAGAACCACACACACACACACAGAGGTAAATAAATAAATAAACCAACAAACAAACAAACAAACAAATAAATAATAGAAGAAAGAAAGAGGAGGCCTCCGAGTAAGCGGAGGCTGGTGACCTCTGGGCAGCGTGACTTTCTTGGGTTAGAGGGCTAGGCAACAGGGGCGAAGTTCCCAAGGCCCCGGCCAGCTCTATCGTCACATGAAGTCAACTATCTCCTCCTGGGTGGCCATGACACGTGCTGTGTGGCTCTGGGACAGCATCCTGGAGGGTTAGAGCAGCAGGGCTTCCCCTGGCCCAAGAGCCTCCCTCATATTTCTGTCCCAGTGTGATATTCTCAAACAGAACTTACTTTGTCTGAATTTTCTTATCTTGTGAACAAGCGCTGTACCAAGTTTTGGGTTCTCTGGGTTGCGAGAACCCTCCCTGGGCCTCATCTTCCACTCTGACCCTCCCCTGCTTCTGGCTTCCATTTCCTCGTGGGCAGAACAGAGCAGAGGACACGAGGCCCTGGACATCCCAGCACCAGGGTTCGCAGAGCTCCGGACAGTACGGTACCGCCAACTCCCGGGAGACTCGGAGATACTAGAGTCTAGCCATGAGACACCCCCTCCCTCGCCCTCAGATTGTGAAACAGCTGCTTATAACCAGGAAAAGGAATGCTCTCCAAGAGGAAAGCACGGGGTGTCCCGGGATGGCTTTCTTTGCTGAAGAGAGACACTGGGGATCCAGAGGAGGGTGAGAGCATACAGAGAAGGAAGGGTATAGATCTAAACGTGGTTTTCAGCTGGGCGTGATGACGCACGCTTGTAATCCCAGTACTTGGGAGGCTAAGACCGGAGGATCCGGGTTCGTGGCCAGCCTCAGCTACTTAGTGAGGCCCTCCACAACTTAGTGAGACCCTGTTTCAAAATAAAGAATAAAAAAATAGGACTGGAGGTGTAGCTCGGAGGTAGAATGCCCCTGGGTCCAATCCTCAGTACTGCAATAAATAAATAAAAATAAAAGTGATTTTCACCTACCTGCAGGGACCCTTGCTGCAGCAGGAGAGAAAGGGACCTTGAACTCAGGAGGCCCTAAAATCAACAGGGTGGCCTTGACCCTGGCTGCCTCTACTGCCCAGATGGTGGGCCTCTGGGTGGTGCTGGAGCAGGCCGGGGCAAAGCCAGGCTCCCAAGCCATCCCTCTGGGTTGGGAGTCTCTGTGCTACCTGGGCAGCATTGACAGTTCTCACTGTACATGGGGCTAATGACACAGGCTTAGTCCACTGGGGCTACAACCTAAGACTGCAGAATTTTATAAACAGAAGAAGAAGTTTACTGCTCGCTGTGTGGAGGCTGGGAAGCCCAAGATCAAGGTGCCAGTAGATTCAGTGTCTCCTGGCTGTCCTCAATTGGCAGAAAGGGCAAACAGCTTCCTGGCACTTTCCCCCTTCCCCTCGGTACTGGGGGATGAAACCAGGGACGTTCTACATCTGAGCCACATTGCCAGCCCTTAAAAAAAATTTTTTTAAAGCTGGGCATGGTGGCGCACACTTGTAATTCCAGTACTTGGGAGGCTGAGACTGGAGGATCCAGGTTCATGGCCAGCCTCAGCCACTTAGGGAGGCTCTCTGCAATTTAGTGAGACCCTGTTTCAAAATAAAGAATAAAAAATAGGGCTGGGGGTGTAGCTTGGAGGTAGAATTCCCAGAGTTCAATCCCCGGTACCAAAATAATAAATAAATAAATAATAAAGCTTGGATGGTGGCGCACACTCGTAATCCCAGTGCTTGGGAGGCTGAGACAGGAGGATTCCAGGTTGGCAGCCAGCCTCAGCAATTTAGTGAGGCCCTCTGCAACTTAATGAGACCCTATTTCAAAAAAAAAAAAAAAAAAAGTGTAGCTCAGAGGCATGACGCCCCTGGGTCCTATCCCCAGTCCCAAAGTAAATAAAACCCCAACCTCTTAATACTATCACTTTGGCAATTAAATTCCTACTAATTGATCCGGGGAGGGCAAATCAGATCATCAGAGGTGCCTGCCCCATAAAGTTGAGGGATGGCAACACCCAATTCTTAAGTCGAGCTGCACAAAACTACATTCAAGGTACACAGATGGCAGTTTCTTGTGGATCAACCTAATGCCGGCTGATTAGATCACCAGAGCAGCTCACAAACTTGTCTGCACTTCCCAGCTGCTTCAGGATCTTTTAAAAGTTGCAGAGTTCAGCTCACACCTCAGCCTAACTCAATCACAATTTCTGCAGGTGGGCTAGCTGTCCAGTGACCTGTATGGGGACCATTGGGCTTAGTTAGCCCAGCGTCCGCTTTCCATTCACCGCTTGAGCACCTACAGCATGCAGGGCTTGCTCGCCTCTTGTTACCTGGACCTCTCTCCCCCGCGGTGCTCACCTTTCCCCTCCTCCTCCGCAGTGTCCAGGCCCCGCAGCTCCCCGGACGACCTGAAGGCGCTGACTCGCAACGTGAACCGGCTGAACGAGAGCTTCCGGGACTTGCAGCTGCGGCTGCTGCAGGCTCCGCTGCAGGCGGACCTGACGGAGCAGGTGTGGAAGGTGCAGGACGCGCTGCAGAATCAGTCGGACTCGCTGCTGGCGCTGGCGGGCGCGGTGCAGCGGCTGGAGGGCGCCCTGTGGGGGCTGCACGCGCAGGCGGCGCAGACGGAGCAGGCGGTGGCCCTGCTGCGGGACCGCACGGGCCAGCAGAGCGACGCGGCGCAGCTGGAGCTCTACCAGCTGCAGGTGGAGAGCAACCGCAGCCAGCTGCTGCTGCGGCGCCACGCGGGCCTGCTGGACGGGCTGGCGCGCAGGGTGGGCGTCCTGGGCGAGGAGCTGGCCGACGTGGGCGGCGCGCTGCGCGGCCTCAACCACAGCCTGTCCTACGACGTGGCCCTCCACAGCACGCGGCTGCAGGACCTGCAGGTGCTGGTGGGCAACGCCAGCGAGGACGCGCGCCGCATGCGACTGGTGCACCTGGACCTGGAGCTGCAACTGAAGCAGGAGCTGGCCACGCTCAACATGGTGACGGAGGACCTGCGCCTCAAGGACTGGGAGCACTCCATCGCGCTGAGGAACATCTCGCTGGCCAAAGGTACCGTCCGGGGGGCCCCACAGCGCCTCCTATAGGACTGTTCTGCACAGGGCACACCCCTCCCCCCAAAGCCCAGCCGCAAGTTCACTGGGTCAGTCCAAGCCCACCTCCTTTTAAATCTTGCCCACAGGACTCTGGAATTTTCTTCTCCAATGACCTGCACTCACTTCGGGGCCTGCGCTGGTCTCTCTGGGTAAACCTCCCGAGGTAGAGAGTAGGCCCGGGATTCACACACACAGGCAGAAGAATGGCCCGAGGTGAATAATGGGGTGGCGGTAGCCAGAGCTTGGACGTCCTGGCTGGAGCCTCCAAGAGCTTGGGGTTGCTGGGACAAGAAGGGGTCTGGTGCCAGGAAAGAAGGGCGCCTCCGGCTTCAAGTGCCGAGGGGGGGGGGTGAAGCTCCAAGGAGTGGGGAATTCCAAAATTGAGCCTAGCTTCTAGGTGGCTGGGAAGACGTGTTCATCCAGGTAGAAGAACATACACCACGTAACAATGTTTTAGTTTCATTCATAACTCTTAAATATAACAACAAAATGTGGGAGGCCTCCACTGTACTCCGGCTGTGGGCCCAGAAGTGTTAGCTTAGAGACTCCGCTTCCCTCCCTTCACTTCTGGTGAAAAGTCCCCTTCCTGACCCTTTCCTCTCCCGTTGCTTCAGGATGCACTTAGTGTCAGAGGCATCTTTCATGAAATCACCCTGTTATGAATGCACCGCTCCCCAAGGGTTGTCAAATTCATCAAAACCTGCATAGCCTGTCTGTTAATCAGCTGTTCATCACAGTGACCAAAATACCCGATATGAACACCTTAAAGGAAGAAAGGTTTTATTTTTGCTCATGGTTTCAGAGGTCAGTCCATGGTGGGCTGGCTCCATTGCTTTATGGGCCTCAGGTGAAGCAGAACATCATGGTGGAAGAAAGTTGCTCAGCTCACGGCAGACAGGAAGGGGGGGGGGGGAGAGAGAGAGAGAAAGAAAAGGAAGGGGCCAGGGAGATGATAAGCTCTCTCAGGGCCCATCCCTGGTTGTCTACTTCCTGTAACTAGGCCCCCACACCCAGTATCAATTCAAGCATCAATAGTTTAGCCTAGCTGGGCATGGTGGTGCACGCTTATAATCCCAGCATTTGGGAGGCTGAAACCAGAGGATCGGGGTTCGCGGCCAGCCTCAGCTACCTAGTGAGGCCCTCCGCAACTTAGTGAGACCCGGTTTCCAAATAAAGAATAAAAAATAGGGCTGGGGGTATAGCTCGGAGGTAGAATGCCCCTGAGTTCAATCCCCAGTACTGCAAAAAGAAAAAAAAAAAAAAAAAAAAGTTTAGCCTACTGATGAGGTCAGAGGCCTTGTGATCCAATTACTTCCTAAAAACCTACCTCTGAACACATGAGACTTTGGGGGACATTCTGAATGGAAACCTGGAGTGGCCTTTCTTCCCTTGCTTGGTCCAGTTCCTTTCTTAGGGTCTCTAAACACACACATGCACACATACTCACATGCAGACACACACAGTGTACGTACTATACCTGCACACACGTATGCACACCCACAGATGGGCATGCATACACACTCACATACATGCACACACACACATGCACACACACACACACACACACCCCATGTGCCCTCTCTTGGCTCAGAATCCACAAAAGCTCTGTTTACTTTTCAAATCTGAGTGTATTTACATTATTCCAAATGGTTTTCATTCTCTTGCTTTCTTATGCAGTTTTCTATGAGTTTCATCTCTGGTTTGTCTTCTGCGCACATTTGCAGCGGGGCTTTATGTTTTCTGTTTTAGATTTTTAGCATCTACCAGGTCTGTTGAAATCTGCATGTGGGCTTCAAAGGAGCAGAGAACTTAGAGTATCAGAGACGAGAGCCATGCCACAAGGGAGAAGGACAACCAGAGAGGGAGCCATGTCAGGAAGGAAAAAGATAAACAGGGACCGGAGCCATGTCAGGAGGGAAGGAAGGTTCAAGCAGAGCCTAGAGCCAGACCTCCCAGCCGTATGCGGATGGCTGTTTGGAAGGATGCAAATTTTTGAGAATCACAGAACTTCAGAGTGGGACTAGATCTCTGGAATCCTCTTATTTTGCAGTTGAAGACTTAGAGGCTCCAAGAAGGGGAAATGACTTGCCAAGTCAAATGCCGAGCCCATGCCCAGCTGGCTTTTTGTTTTCATTATTATTATTATTATTTTGGAGGGGGAGTACCAGCGATGGAACCCAGGAGCACTCCTACTTCTGAGCTACACCCCCAGCCCTTTATCTTGCAACAAGGTCTTGCTAAGTTGCTGAGGCTGGCCTCAAACCTGCAATCCTCCTATCTCAGCCTCCCAAGTCCTGGGATTTCAGGTGTGTGCCACTATGCCCAGCTGAAAGCAAGTTTTCCAAGCAGATTTATTTGGGAGCTGCTTCTTTGAGAAAAGGCACCAGGTGACAGAGCATGGAGTCCAGTTCAGCCCACGTTTATAAGAAAATGGCATAATGGAGGGGACCTGGGATCCCAGGCTGCTGCACCGGGACTTAGGCTGGCAGTTCAAGGTGCTAAGCATCTTGGAATGTTGGCACGTGTAAAACGCCTCTACTCTAGAAGGCCTGGGACATGTGGGCAGAGATCTCCGGGCCGGTTGTGGGTCCTCTGTCCTCTCCCTTTTCACATCTGACTCTGCGCCAAGGGGGTGGAGGGCTTGCAGCGAAATGCTGTCCCTGCCGCCTTTGCCCTCGAGGCTCAGAGCACCGTGGCTGGGGCCGCCCTGCACCTCCAGGGCTCAAGTCTCCCAGATTCTGAAATGGAACTGACAGTCCCTGCCCCGTCCTTGTCTCAGGCCACGGGGAGAGCCCTGCTTGGTGGCGGTGAGGGAGCTCTGGGTGTGGCGGGGGTCACCGCCAGGGGCCAGTGGAAGGACTCCACCCTCTGCCGGGGGTTCAGAGCGTGGTGCTGGGCGGTGTTTACATTTCGATGTCCATCTCTGTCCTGCTGGCTTCGGGCCCAGGTCCTCAGCCATCCTGATGACTGGTTCTGGGTGGGTCCTCCCCTCATTTCAGTAGTCACAGGTTCCCCACCCCACCTCCTGTTTTAGGATCCCGGAGGGGAGAGGGGATTGCTTCCCCTCCATTGACAGACCCCAGGACAACCCCGTGCTTCTCTGGAAGCCTCAGTGTCTGGTCTTCACCAGCTGGAAGATGCGCCCATGTCAGGTCTCTGAGGAGCCGGGCCAGGGCTGGTGGACAGGCCCTGAGAGGGGACTTAGGACCCCGCTCGCCTCGTCCCAGCCGCCTCCTCGCTCTGCCCTGCCCAGCTGATGAGAAAGACACATGTTGGTGTAAAGAGTCGAGGGGTGAGAGCGCACGGTGGCACCACGGTGAGCGCATGATTTGTGACTGCCCACAAGACGTTCTCTCTGCCCCTACAGTGAGCCGGGGCTGTGTGAGGCGCGGGGCCACGGAGAGGGGGCTCTGGCCTGCAGAGAGGCCTGTCCACAGTGCAAGGTGGGCGACGGCGCCTGGTGAGTGGGCAGCGGCTGCCAGGCTTGGCTCAGGGTGCTCCCAAGAGGGCCTGGCCAGGCCGTCTCCCGGGATCCTCCTGGCTCTGAGACTCGGGGTTCTGTCCGTGGTTCCCTAGAGATCACAGGGGTGGGCATAAGGTGACTTCAGGGCTCAGAAGGACTGGACTTTCAGGAAGGGGGTCTTTAAAAAGATGGAAGGAAACTGGGTGAGGTGGCGCATGACTGTAATGGCAATACTTGGGAGGCTGAGACAGCAGGGTCGCAGGTTTGAGGCCAGCCTCAGCAACTTAGCGAGACTGTTTCAAAATAAAAAGTAAGAAAGAGCTGCGGGTGTAACTCGGAGGTAGAACTCCCCTGGGTTCAATCGCCAGTAACCAAACCAAACCAAACGATGGAAGGGAGGCCTAAGGACCTGGGAGGGGGAGGTGGTAGTGAAGAAGGAGGTAGAGGTCTGAGAGGGACCCTCCCCCTCGACAAGCCTCGAGTGAGTGGTCAGGGGCAGCTGAGGGGACAGAGGGGGCTTGCTGGGTGGAGCTGTGCCTCTCATTTGTCTCTTGGCTCTGCTCTCCTGGGCTTGATCTTAGACCTGTTCCAAGTAGGGTCTGCCTCTCAGTCCTGTGGTCTGAAAACCGGGATGGATACGGCCAGCCTTACTTTGCTTTTCTCTGTAGCATAGGGGACGATGGCTACAAAACCCAGCCCTCCTTAAATGCTTTGTGTAACTCCTGAATTTAAAAAAAAAAAAAAAATGTTGATTACTTTTCCCCTGCGCCTGTGCCATTGAGTTATTAAACGGCTGTCGGCTTTGGTTAGGGTCTGAGGCGGTGCCAACTTTGGGAATGTATCAGTACATCCCGGTCTTGGCGGCCTGCTTGTTTTGAGCGTGTTAACACCCTCTGATCTCGTAGACCCGTTCATTCATCTAATATGTATTGTGCAAGACATCACCATAAAACTGTGAGCCGAGGGCCGCCATAGCAGAGCACCGCAGACTGGGGTGGGGGGACTTCAAGTAGTAGAAGCTGTGCTTGGGAGGCTGAGACAGGAAGATCACAGGTTCAAGGCCAGCCTCAGCCCCTTAGCAAGACCCTTTGGAAATAAGAGCTAAAAAGGGCTGGGGCTATAGCTCGGAGGCAGAAAGCCCCTTGGTTTAATCCTCAGTGCCCCCCACACAGACACACAGACACATAGACACATATGCACACACACACGATAGAAGTTTATTCTCGTACAGTTCCAGAGGGTGGAAGTCTGGAATTGGGGTGTCCACAGGGCCGTACCCCTCTGAAAGCTGTGAGGGAGGGTCCTTCCTGCTCTTCCCGTTTTCTGGGGTGGCGGGCAGTCCTTGGTCCTTGGCGTGCGGATGTATCACCATGGTCTCAGCTTCTTTTATCACCTGGTGTCCGGCTCAGGTCTCTGTAACTGTTTCCTTTCCTAGGAGGACCCCAGTCACTGGGTCAGGGCCCACCCCACTGCAGTATGATGTCACCCTAAGTAATTACATCTGCGCAGACCCTGCTTCTTAAAGAGGATAAGGAGGTTCCGGGTGGGCGGCAGTGGGAGGGGCACTATTCAGCCCGGCAGAGCAGGGCCGGGCATCTTTCTTGGTCCCTGTTCCTCTCACCAAGCAGCGGGAGGTGAGACCCTGCAATCTGGCCTCTCGCAGCAGGTGCCCCCCGGAACTCTGAGCAGGACCCCCCACCCTGCGCCAACACAGAGCCAAGGTCTATCTGTTCTGCCTTCCAAACAGCAGCGTCTCAGACCCTCTTCCCCACCCCAGGGCGCCACCCCTCCCACCTGCTTGGAGCGCAGCCTCTGGCCTCCAGCCTCCACCCCACCCTCCTCGGGCGCTGAGCTGATGGGTTCTGCTCTCAGCCTTCTCCTGTGTTTTTTTGGTGCACAGGTCAGGGTCAAGTCCAGCACTTAAGCCAGGCCTTCAAGACCCCCATTTTCCCACCCCGCTGTCCCCGGAGGCGTGTCTCCCTCCTCAGTCTCAGGTTTTCACTTCTGTGATGATTTGAGCAAAATCAACGCAGGTGCATTAGAGTAGGTTGCAAATCATGATCAGGAGCACAGATATCCGTCATTATCACTGAGATAAGAAAATGGATAGTGCTGTAAAACAGGACGCTGGGACAGTGGAGTATCCTCTGAGATCTACAAGCTGTCCTATATCAATAGGACACTGGGCAAAGATGATATCTGGGACGCTGGGTCAGAACGGGTTAAGGCCCCACAGGGTGGGGTGCTCCCTCTGCCGGGAGTGCTCCCTTTCCCTCTGTCCTCCCTTCACCCCGGGCTGCCGGAACAGGCTAGATCCGGGTGTCTGCACGGTTGGGTTCGGGTGAGGTCTGCCTTCCTGTCTGCAAACAGCCACCTTCCCACTGTCTCTTCACCTGGTGGAGAGGGGGAGGGGAGGCAGGTGTGCGTGCCAGTGCTCAAAGTCTCTGGCGCCTCTGGTCATAAAACCACTAATCCCAGCATGGGACCCCGCCCTCATGACCTCATCGAACCCCAACCCCCTCCCCAAACCCCTCCTAAAGCCACCACAGTGGGGGAGGGCTCTAACACATGGGTTTGGGGGGCAGAGTGTACAGTCCCGAACACCCCCACCCTCTCTTTACTTGGCTGGCTCCTTGAGATTTTGCTCGGGATGCTGCTGCTTCCAGGAAGCCTTCCCTGACGGCTGAAAGTCTGAGCCAGTGGGCGTCCCAGGCCCTGCCAGAGCGCACCGCCGACCCTTCCTCTCCGCCTCCTCTGCAGGCGCCCGGGCCCTGTTCTAGAATGCAGCCCTCTGACCTAGTGCCATGTTCACCTTTCAGGGCCACCAGGACCCAAAGGCGACCAGGGCAGTGAAGGCAAGGAAGGCAGGCCTGGCATCCCTGGACTACCAGGCCTTCGAGGTAACGGGGGGGCACTGGGGGGCAGTGGGGGACACCCACATGGCCGTCCCGACTCTCTCCCTTTTCACTGTTTTGGATGGTGGGGCTCCCCGGCAGGGTGTCCATCAGCACGGCTTCCTGTCACTCAGCTCCACAAGAGACTGGGAGGTCGCTGGTGTCCTCTAGGATGCAGCGATCCCCTCCTCTTAGGATCTGAAGGAAGAGGGTGCAGGAGAGCGCCATAGCTCCCTCAAGCCGCCCCCCACCCCAGAGGCAGGGTTCACAGGGCCGGGGCCTCCAGAAGGAGTTGGAGGCGTTTCACAATCCAGATCAGCCCTGCAAGCCTGCTGCACCCTGACGGTGCCCCCACTGGGCCCGGCACTCCTGCCCCATGCCACCTCCTGCTGAACCTGCCTGGGTCCACGGAAGAGTCCCGAACACCTGTCCCCGCCACCCCGCTGCCCACAGGGACAGCCCTGCCGACTTCGGGGCCTCCCGGGAAGACTGTTCTTAGATGCAGAGTTTGCGATGGTGTGCAGCGCCTTCCGCCAGCTTTGCACCTGCGTCTGCCCCTTCCTGAGCCTGCGCTGCCTTCGGAGGCTGCGGAGGATCTCGGGAATTATACCTCCCAAATCCAAGCCCGTTGCCAACAGAGCAGAGGAGGCAGAGGCTGGCGGAGGAGGAGAGAGAGATGGAGGGAGTGGAGGAGGGCCCAGCCCAGCCCGGCCGGCCTCCCCTCTCTGCGGGGTACCCCCGGGCTCTCAGAACTGTGGAGCCACCTTTTCTGCTTAATGAATCATAGGGTGGGAGCTTCAGGCACATCCTGCTCTAGATGCATAATTCTGCGGCCACAGGGCCACCGGGCTCTGGGAACAGATACATCGAATTAGGACAGGAAAGAAGGAAATTCCATCCGCCCTCTCCGAGGTCCTCCCACTCTCTGGAGGCCACCCGTGGCCTGCCAGCCCTTTGACGTTAGCACTGGAGGAGTAATTGCTGGGAGACAGGTTTCTTGTGTTGCCCGGAAAAAAAAAAAAAAAAAAAAAAAAAGCTCCGAGAAAACCCCTTAGCCCTCCAAGCCGGAAAGGACAGTTAGTCAGTTAATGAACAGTGCTCTGCTTTGATCCGCAAGAGATGAAGCTGTCCTGTCGTGAGCTTTCAGTTCAGGAAGAGCAGGGCTCAGATCCCGCCTCCATCCAGCACTCTTTGCTGTGTGGCCTTGGTCAGGTCCCTTCAACCCCCGGGGCCTTAGTCTACTCCTATGTAGAACGGATGGAGGGAAACCTCTCTGTTGAACAGGAAACCTTATTCCTGGTCCACAGAACATGCTCCGCAAACATTTCCCGAGTTTAAACCTCCAGCACGTCTCCAGGTACTCCAGCTTCCGAGTGGGGTTTACACTTCCCACAGAACGGGGCCTCTGGCGCGGAGGGGCCCGGCCTTGCTGAGAAAGCTGCTCCTGGGGAAGGTGTGCGCTGGCCTGCTTGTTGCTGCTTTTTTGCGGCATCTTTGAGAAGACGCAGGAAACAGTGGCTGTGACCGCTGAGGGAACTTCTAGTTCTGAGTCTGAAGATGCACCGTTGTCTCTTCTCTCCCCAGGTCTGCCAGGAGAGAGAGGGACCCCAGGCCTGCCTGGGCCCAAAGGCGATGACGGGAAGCTGGGGGCCACGGGCCCGATGGGGCTGCGCGGCTTCAAAGGTAAAAACCAGCACCCTGGAGCCCCGAGCCCTTCAGCCCCCGGCAGCACAGGCACCCACCAGAGCTGCAGGCCAGGGGTCCCATCTGGCTTCCACCCCGCCGAGCACCCTCAGGCCAGTGCCTTGATCTCATTAAGCTTCAGTTTCATCTGAAGACTGGAAATTCTCATACTGCTGTGTCCACCGGCTGTCACGAGGCGTGGTCAGGTGTGCACGTGTGAAAATACTGCACCAGCTCCAGCATCCTTGTGGAGAAGGGGGTGCAAGGAGGCCTCCCCACAGGTGCACCCGGAGAGGGGGCCAGACGGACAGGAGGCTGCAGCCAGATGCCTTGCCTTTTGCAGTACTCTGGGTTTCCCCCAGCATTTACGAATGTAGTTCACTTCTCAGATTTACAATCGCCAACAGTGTTTCTTCTGACTTTTAGGGGAACCTACTGTAGAGTCTTTCTATTTCCTTTTGAGATTGTTAGACCTCCTGTCACCGCTGCAAAAGATGAGACATCCAGTGCTCTTTCTCAGGGTTCCTACTTGTTAACCCAGAAAAAAAGTACTGCTAATCATTCCCACTTCCTGTCTGGGAAGGTTTCTTGATCTTGAACCCAGGGGCATTCTACCTCCAAGCTGCTCCCCCACCCAGCTTTATTATATTGTAATTTTGAAACAAAATCTTGCTCAGGTGCTGAGGGTCTCACTAAGTTTCTAAGACTGGTCTCAAACGTGCGATCTTCCTGTCTCAGCCTCCCAAGAACTGGAATTACAGGCATATACCACCACACCTGGCTTGTGCTTTAAGGAGAAGATAATGAGGCTATCTTGACTGGGCCCCTCCTCTCTCCTGGGGTGACCAGACTAGGAGGCCTGATCACTGAACCCTTATCTTCTCCACTGTGCCCTCTGGTTGCTGGTTGCTCCTGCCTAAAGTTTCCTCTGCTTTTTTTTTTTTTTTTTTTTTTTTTCTCTTTCTTGTGGTACTGGGGATTGAACCCAGGGGCATTCTACCTCCGAGCTACACTCCCAGCCCTATTTTTTATTTTTTATTTTTTTCAGTACTGGGGATTGAACTCAGGGGCATTCTACCTCCGAGCTATACCCCTAGCCCTATTTTTTATTCTTTATTTTGAAACCGGGTCTCACTAAGTTGCAGAGTGCCTCACTAGGTAGCTGAGGCTGGCCTCGAACCCGGATCCTCCGGTCTCAGCCTCCTAAATGCTGGGATTACAAGCGTGTGCCACCATGCCCGGCCCAGCCCTATTTTTTAATTCTTTATTTTGAAACAGGGTCTCACTAAGTTGCAGAGGGCCTCACTAAGTAGCTGAGATTGGCCATATACCCACGATCCTCCTGTCTCAGCCTCCCAAGTACTGGGACTACAAGCGTGCGGCACCACGCCCAGCTCCTCTGCTCTTGAGTTAAAAAGTCTACAATAATGTTTTATGAACAATTGGAATTTGTTTCTGTTCCTTATGTCAGTTTTCCTCCTGTTTTAGGTGACCGAGGTCCGAAAGGAGAGAAAGGAGAACGAGGAGACAGAGCGGGGGATGCCAGTAAGGACGTTCTCCTGGGGTCCCTGGGTGATGTGTCCCACAGGTGGAGCCAGGCCCATGCACCCCACAAGGCTGGGGGTCCAGGGCGTCGAGGAGCAAAGGGCCTCCCTCCCTTTTCCAGCAAGAGCTACTGAGCGCAGTGGCTCAGGCTGTGTTTCTGGAGGTGATATCAATCTATGGCTATAGGGCTAGACAGATCTGGAGGCTCCCTCCCTGCAGCTTCAGAGCTGGCTACACCCAATCTCAGTGCCTCAATTTGCTTATCTATAAACTGGCAATCAGAGTCCTGACCCCTAGGGCCATAGTGAGGATTAAATGGGTCGGTCCAGGTACGCTGCTTGTTATAATGACTCAGGATGCATTGATTAATTGATTACTATTATTCTGCATAATGCGCCGATACAGACAGACTTCCTCAAATTCATCTAGATGCTCATTAAAATTCAGTTACTGGCCTCCCTGCCCGTGGCACGGGGAAGGGTGCAGAAGCCAAGCGAAATCGCTCCTGAGTTCCTCCTTCCCAGTAGTGGGGTGTTGAGGCTGGAGCCCTGGTTATCCAGCCACCACCCAGGGTGGGAATGGGCACGGGAGTCTTTCTGCCGAGGTCTTCCTAGAATGGGTATGCGGGGCGCCAGCTTCTCTAGTTGTGCCTTTCTTTTCTAGGGGATATTTTTTCCCCCAGTGGGCTACATGGAGAATCTCCGAAGGGTTACCAGAGAAGAGTAAATAGAGTCTCCTAGTCAAATCTTAAACAACAAAAACCAGTTGGCACATCGGGCTTTGGCAGGAGCAGATTAGCGCCTCCTGGGCATCTGTGGTCCTGGCCTGGACCCGGGAAGGGCGCCGGTCTTCTCGGTTCTGTGGACACGCAGCGGCAGGAACCCCTGCAGATGTGCGAGCTGGAGGCCGGCCGGGGCCTCCCTCAAGGACCGGGCGCTGAACTTGGCCTCTGGGGTCCTGTACCCTCCCGCATTGTTGGTCGACTGATTCTGACTGCAGCCTGCCAACGTGGCTGACCCGGGGGGCGGCCTTTAGCTCTGAGAAGTAAACAATCCCTGACGACTTGGGCAGGAAGGGAGTCACTGCGTGGAAAGATGACCTTTGAGAGGGAGCGCTGCCTGCATACCGCAGGGGTCTAGCCAGGGCCTCTCTGGCGGCTGTCCTCGCAGCAGGCTGGCGAGAGGAGTCCGGAGGCCAGGGCCCGCAGTGTGCGTGGTACAAAGGATGCTCTGCTCGCAGGGCCCAGCTGGCTGCACGGGGGGGGGGGGGGGGGGGGGGGGGGGGGGGGGGGGGGGGGGGGGGGGGGGGGGGGGGGGGGGGGGGGGGGGGGGGGGGGGGGGGGGGGGGGGGGGGGGGGGGGCAGCATGGGGCCTGGGCGATGGAACTGGAAGGTGAGGGGTCAGCGGGACGGCTCCCTGGAGGTGACTTGCCGGGAGGATCTGGAGGGACACAGGCCTCACGGAACCAGGAGTTCTCCACCCGTCTTCCCTCCGTCAGAGGCTCAGAGAAGACTAACTCCCCGTGTCAGGAGGCAGAACCGAATACTCAGGCGCCGGGTGAGCACGCAGGCTCCTTAAGACCCCTGGGGACTCCCCCTGTCTCCACTGGCTCTCAATGCCCAGGGAAGGTCCTCGGGCTCGGGGGACCGTTGCGGCCAGCGCGTCTCTTTCCCACGGCCTCCTCCGCTGCCCCGCCTGCCTCCGCCACACCGTCCACACTCTACCCACCACACTCCCGCTGTGTTTCCGAGGCACTCCCTTCCCGGAGGTGACAGCTAGATCCCTGAGACCCGGCTCTGAGGAGTGGCCCCAGGCTCCTCTTTCAGAGAAATGTGGAAATTCTGACCAGCATGGTGCCCACTTCTGGGGCTTTCTTAGTCATGGTCTGGGCCGGGGCCCGGGGCAGCCCCACCACAGCATCTACAGGGGTGGGGAGGAAGAGGAGTTCTTGGACAGCTGCCCTCCCCTAAGACCAGTGCGGCGCCCCCAGGCTGTCTCTGGAAACTCGCCTTTGCTCAGGCTGGGAAACCTTTAGCAGACACCTCCTGTCTACCTGTAGCGCAGAAACCTCACGTTCCAGCAGGTGGGGGTGTTACTACATTAAAGGCATTGGTGCCCAAACACCATAGACTCCCATACCCCAGGTGGACGGTCCTTGGGGTGTGTGTATGTGTGTGTGCGTGTGTGCGTGTATGTGTGTGTGTGTGTGTGTGTGTGTGTGTGTGTGGTACTAGGGGTTGAACCCAGCGGCATAAATACCGCCAAGCCACACCCCAAGCCCTGCTTTATTATTTATTTTGAAACAGGGTCTAAGTTTCTGAGGGGCTCATCTAGTTGCTGAGGCTGGCCTCGAACCTGGGATTCTCCTGTCTCAGCCTCCAGACTGCTGGGATGACTGATAGCCATGTGCCATGATGCCTGGTGGGACCTGTGTTATGAGTTAATACCAAAATAGTTTTCAGGACAGAAGTCTTGCCATTGTTTACCTGTGTTTTGACCTGGAGTCATAGGATTTTAGAGTCTGGATAAGTTCCAGATTATTTCCTTTCTCTTTCCCAACCCCACCCCACCGCAACCAGCAGTTTACTGATCAGACACCAAGAACAGAGAGGTGGATGGATTCTAATGTCACCCACTTAGATCATGGCCAAACTGGGTCTAGCCTCCAGATCCCTTGATATGGCTTGATGAGAAATATATATATGTATGTATGTATATATACACATATATACATATATATGTATACACACACACACATATTCCAGGCAAGGGCGGTATCAGCCATCCCATTCACTGTTTGGCTTTTGGAAGTTTGGCCAAGAAAAGAAAAATAATAAAGTTCATATACACATCTAGTATATGGTCCATTTGCAGTAAAAATAGTGTTTTGGTATCGAGGGAGTAGGTAAAGGATTCAGTTTTGTTTAAGTCTCATGGCACGAATTTAGAATAGGAGATAAGTTCAGATTGTTTTAAAAACTTTTCTCAATTTGGTTTCACATGGGAAAAAGAAATTCAGCCTGATGCAGGGGTGAATCTAAGCCAGCGTTGGTTGATAGTTTTCATTGGAAGCCTGGAAAACTTGAAAAATGTTTATCACTCTCTGTGTGTTTTTGCTATTTAGGGAACTTTGAGGGCGGGGTCCCAGTGGGCACCCCAGCATGCCGTATAAGTTTAAAATGAGTGATCAGGGGAGGGGAGTCTCCAGACAGTTTTTTCCCATAGCTGCTGAGATGTTTTTCTATCCCTGTTTTAGAATAAAGGAGGTAAAGCCTGGCATGGTAGTGCATGCCTGTAATCCCAGTACGTGGGAGGCTGAGACAGGAGGAGTGCAGGTTTGAGGCCAACCTCAGCAATTTAGCATGATCTTCAGTAACTTAGTAAGATCCTGTTTCAAAATAAAAAATAAACAAAAGCAGCTGGGTGTATAGCTCAGAGGTAGAATGCCCTTGGGTTCGATCTTCAGTTTAAAAAATAATAATAATAATAATAAAATTAAAAAGAATATAAGCGGCCCCTTGAAGTCTGGGAACTCCCTTTTCCCCATTCCTGTGCCCTGGAAAACCTATTTAGGACTGTGTCCCCCCAAACAATGACCTTCTCTCAGGCCTGGCCCTTTATTTATTTATTTATTTATTTTTTGCGGTACTGGGGATTGAACTCAGGGGCATTCTACCTCCAAGCTATACCCCCAGCCCTATTTTTTATTCTTTTATTTTGAAACCGAGTCTCACTAAGTTGCGGAGTGCCTCACTAGGTAGCTGAGGCTGGCCTCGAACCCGGATCCACGGGTCTCAGCCTCCTGAATGCTGGGATTACAAAGCGTGCGCCACCACGCCCAGCTAGGCCTGGCCCTTTATGTCCAAATATTTTCATATTAACCACACATGCAACCTTAATTTCTCAAATAACTTGAATATGCCAGCAACAATGTGATTTAAGAGTGAACCATGTGTGTGATGGCAGACACCAGCAATCCTAGTACTTGGGAGGCTGAGACAGGAGGATCGCAGGTTTGAGGCCATCTCCTGCAACTTAACAAGACTCTCGGCAACTATTTCAAAATAAAAAGAGCTAGGAGTGTAGCTTGGAGATGGCATGCCGCTAGGTTCAAAAAAAAAAAAAAAGAAAGAAAGGAAAAAAGAGTGAACCAGCTTTCAAAGAAAAATTAAGCACTCCTGTAATACCACTGATGTACACTTGTGCCTGATATAAGTAAGAACTGAGGTTCTGCGCGCCCTGGATCTCTTAGTTCTCACAGTAATACAATGCGCAGGAGGCATGATCACTTCCATGGTGGAGAGAAGAGGCTGGCGGTAGGGAGGATAAAGAACCTGCTGGTGGTTGCCGAGTCCGGTGAGTCTGCTGGAGTCCACACCGTGCGTCCTCGGCTGCCCTCTCTGATTATCTTGCATTCAGCTGAGGTCCTGGTGGGCCACTCTGTCCCGAGTGGTTTAGAATGGAGGTGCTGGTTCTTCCGTAGCAATACTCAGTTACTTTGAAGGTACTCTTCTCTATGTCGGCTCTCTTCTCCACTGAGCCTTGGCTGGCCTGCCCTGCCGCTGCCGTGGCTCTGAGCTGACCCCCAGCAGGTTCACACAGGGCGTGCTCCGCATCTGCTAGCAAAGCCTTCTGGCCCATGTGCTTCCTGGTGTGTAGGAAGCACCTTGTCTGAGTAGTGTTTATTCACTGACGCATTCCATCCATCCATCCATCCATCCATCCATCCATCCATCCATCCATCCTTCCTTCCCTTCCATTTCTTCTTATCCTTGCAGTATTGCTCAGCAGATGCAAACACAAAAGTATCTGTGGAAATGGTGTTAGAAGTAAAGTTTTATGGAGTCGTTAAAAAAAAAAAAAAGACACCGATTTGAAAGCAATTTGGCAAGGCAAATTTTACTTTTTGCAAAAAGGGATCCTGCCACCAATAAGGTCAGGGGTGCAAGAACAACATAGAGGAAATTTGCTGGCATTTTATTTTCAGCGTGAGGCTTCAGTGCTGCGTTCCTATTGGTGGGAACACAGCCTCACAGTCTTTACGCCATTGGCTGAAGGGGGTGTCAGGGGAGGGATTGGCACTCAACGATTTCCAGGAAATGCTATCTTTACAAAAATAAAAGCACACGTAAAGTTATACAATGGCAATTTTACAACATGGAGCCCAAGTCAAACTATTCCTTTGATAGAAAAGATCTAATTATTTCCCAAAATCAGGGACAGGTTTCTTTATTTACCAGTAAATGGCTCAGTTGACAAACTCAAGGATCTGAGCCTCAAACAAAGGGCTCACGTGACTCATACCCTAGGCCTCTCACTTTGGAGAGGGGAGGGGTAACCTGTAGATTTATTATCCCTAGCCTAAACAAGACCCTTAAGTTACACACCACCCCCCAGCTCTCTCCAGTCTTTTAACCGTCTCTCTCCTGTTTACATCAGGGAGAGCTCCTGGATCACGACTCTGGGTTGCCAAAGAAACCGCTCCCTTATCTTTTGGAAGTGTCTGCTCGCTTGCTTGAGGGCAGCTAGGGGGAGGGGTTGGGGAACTTTTACTTTCCCCCATCTTAGGTCTAAACTCCCAACAATATTTCTAAGGCTCTGACTGGGTTTCCCGCCTCACCCCCAGCAAGTCCTGTTTCTTGGACACATATTTCCAGAAATGATGAGACCCAAGCTCCACGGAGCTTTGTGGGAGCAGCTCAGGCCGCAGTGGGTAAGCCCCTGTTTATCCCAAGCTCCTTCACACGCTGATGCTCGGCATGATTCCCCACCGCCTGGGGGGTCCTGTGACTCACTTCAGTCCTGGCGCTGTCTACCTGGAGTCCGTGCATGCCCCCCCCCCCCCCCCCCCCCCCCCCCCCCC